>JABXWE010030587.1:0-23323 GCA_014611495.1 Limonius californicus
ACGACAAGTTACATGGTGATTTTTCTGCACGTGTAAAAGCACATACAATTTAACAATCTCTTCGACTTCCGGGCGTCCACTCTTAGCAATATCTCTGACATTTACATTTTCCCGAAACTTCTACTCAATTTTACTCGCTGCTGATTGTGTGATAGGTCTTTCGCGATACTTTTCATTGAAGAGCGCGACGACTTGTTGATGGGTACGCGTATAATCTCCGTAACCGACCATCATCAAAATCTCCATTCGTTGTTTTTCGGTTAAATGGGCCATTGCAAAATGTAAGTAGAGTTAAGGAGAGCATGTGGCTAGATAAGGCACCTGTCAGTCAATGCGACAGATAATACAATTTATTACAGCAATTTGAACATTTATTGTAATTATATTATTTTTTTATTTTAGTTTCGTAAAATAATTTAATTTATATCTAATAAAGTGGCTTTTCTCTAACCTTTAATTTTTATTCTACGTTTTTCTTTTCCTTTCATTTTAACAAATTTATTTCATGGTTTTGAAACTTTCTCAAATATCTCGAAGACTTTCCTTTTCAACATGCCACTTTTTTTACAGTGCCATACGCAGAAAAATGTCCTCTATCCGAATCCGTCAAAAAACATAGGAGTTGCCATTTAAAAAAAAGGATGATGACGTCATCACTCAAAAACAAATGACGGTCAGAAATTGAATTTGCTATAAAAATGTGTGCTTTTATCAAATAAAATTGACGTGTCCGAGGATATTTGCAAAAAACTAATCATTTCCAGTAAAATGAATTTATTCCATACTTTTCATACGCACTGTAATTGATTTACTTAGGAAGAAAGAAGAGATATTTACAAGCAGAAATTCAGAAATAGCGTTAAGGTATCATACAAATTTTGTTCAAAGCTAGGAAAAACGTATTTTTATTTATATTTACAGTAAGCACATACTATTGTAAAAACACTTATAATATGTAAATGTTAAAAATGTAGTCGCTTGGTGACAATGTAATAATGTGTAATTTTCACGAACACATGTAAATATTATCATGTAAATCCTGTTTCTTCTTTATCGAGTGCTTTGTTTCTTAAGAGATGTAGCGATCTTCTCTCCTATGCCTGGCTTGCGGTTTTTGAAGTAACACAATACCAGATAGAGGACCTGCAGCTTAACTAGCTCCGAACTAATGGAAGTGTAAATACTTGTACTTCGGAGAAGATTTACTAGGCGGAATACCTCGCTGGTTTACCATTGCCTTGTAAGTACGAATCGCCGTTAAAAATTCGACGTTCTAGTAGTAGGAATTGAACCCCAGACCTTCAGCGCCACTTGTTGATATAATAGAAACGTAAATACATTTAAAAATGGTGTTCTTTTACATTACTAGTAGTACCTCTATTGTGCAAAAATCTGTGGAATGAGACTCAGAAACGTTGGTTTACGTATAAGTAAGCTTTATGGTATTACCAATGAGGTTACTGTGATTTTCAAATTTGTTACTGTGTAAACTGAATTAGTAACTGCATTCAAACTACCAGAATCTCCTGGGCATTAAGGGCTAGTGAATGCGCGTCGATTTCGCAAGCTTATTCTGCGTTTCCGTTAACTAAATTCTTGGTAGAATTAACTACTTCTATAGCAACAAACTACATAAACAAATAATGTCTGTTGCATGGCTGCTTAGAAATGTATGTTCTCTCTCTCAGGCTAAGTGTTTGAAAGGGTCTTTAGTTCTTGATTGTGTATTTAATTAGTGATACTCAATCCTAGTTGATTATTTACAATTTTGCTTGTATTTACACTCCTCGTAGATAGTTTCGTACAAGATCAACATTTACATACTTCGAATATTTCTACGTAATAAAAGTGACGCCAAGGGCGACCTACGGAGTAGCCAAGATGTCTTCCGTAGCAGCTGACGCCTGTTTCGTATGCGGATTATACCTTTGCTCGCGACTTACAAAAGCCGAAATCCTTTTGCTAATTCTTGAAATTCCTGGAGTAACTACGCACGTGCCTTGTTCAACAAAATTTCTACTAGATAAAAGTCGATCCCACTGCTTCATAAAACTTGCCATTATCGTTCGCTTTTGAGCGAAACTTATTTCAAACATAATGGTGTAATCTTTCGGAGTGTGTTAGCAACGTGCTCCAGATATAATTTTTGGAGCACGAAAAAAAGTTTGAGTGTGGTCCGGTGTTTGTAGTTTGAAGATATAACATTATAATATTTTTATGAAGCTTCTTAAAACCTTGCGTGACAGAAAATTGAAAATTAAATATTCTGGACTTAACAGAATTGCAGTAAATTTGTTTGCTACATTTATAGATAAGTTTATGCCAGAAACTTTACTAATTTTAAAGATAAGTCATACTCATGTTAAATTGTATAACCTATATGTTTTAAAATGTTTTTCACAACTTTCTTAACAGTGCACTTTGCCGTGTTTGGGAATCGGTGATGTAAATTCGAAATTGGAGGAAAAAAAACTAAATTGCAAAGAAATTGGTGTGAAGAATGGAAACTTGTAAATATCTATATTATAGTTATGAGATGTTTGCTTTTGAGTTCGTTTCAATCATGCTGGAAGTTGAAAGTAGCTTCTTATTTAACTGAAGCTATTTTTTCTATACGGTGTTGATTTTTTCTTCGAATTTTAAGTTCACATAACACAAAACTCCATGTTGTGAGTTTGATATAACTTGTATTTCCGAATCTTTGATAGCTGCAGAGAAATCTGAAATTCAAATTTTATGAAATAATAGTAATATTCACGATATGATTTTATCATGTAGATTGTAGAAGACCAAGGTTTTGGCTGATTGGTGTTATTGGATTGTATGTAAAATGATGAAGATATATTTTTTTTTTCAAATAAATTTCTCTTCTAATTGTGGTTGCTAATTGCAGGGGAAATTTCAAGGTACATGTGCCATCCATTCCTTTTATCTGATAAAAACGGTTTCTGAGATACACAAGTTATTCAAGAACTCTAATTTAGAAGCAACACTCAGTTTTTATGATTTTGCAAAACAATAGACACCATTATTACTCTTTAGTAAATCGGGTTGGAAGAGGAATTGATGAGCCTTTCCAAGGTTAATTCATTTAAATCATTAGTTGTACAATTCATAACCGCAGCAGTGCCGTGAGGCGGTGCTCCATAGTGCTGAAACTAAACAATTAGGTCTGCAACCACAATTTTTGATAGCAATGCTTATCGAAAGTCTATGGCCTTGAAGCCTTTTTGCCTGTAGAGAATTTTGAAAAGCTAGTTACATATCAAAAACGACTAAGTTTAGTTCTAAGCTGTTTTAGTTTTGTAAAAGTTATTTTTCCTGCGAGTGATTTTAAATAAACTATGACAATTTACTAAGTTTAAATTGCATTTCATTGGATTCGTTATGTTGAAATATTTGGGCTTGATTTGAACGAGTTTAGTTTCAAAATGTAAATACTGGCTTTAATCGTTTGTTAACACGGCAGGTATGATTACATTGGAAATAGAGATTCTGCAAATATTTAGTTATTGGAATTTCAAATTGAAATTCAGCATGGAATTATGAAAACTGCTTTCTTTAATTAACATAAATTAGGCAAGTATTGCAATGTCCGTTCGTTCAAAAACATCATTCTTCATTTCAAATTTTTCATGGCCGGATGTGGAATCACCTTGGTTCGTTGTTTTGCCTCTAAGTGCAGGGTAGCCCACCAAAAATTAAACAGGCATGTTTTGTGTGTTGCGTTCACCTATCTTCAACCTTAAAATTGGGGTGATTTTCAACCAAACATTTTAAACTGGGTTGTCAAAAGACATTTGCAAGTTCGATGAATTTGCTTTACAGTAGTGGTGGCATTTTTGGATTCCGAGTTTTAGTTCCCCCGGAAATGCAATCCAAAATTTGATAGTAGTCAATGGTCGAAGTCAGCACCACCAGCGCCCATACAGTAATGAGGATTCTGTTCAAAATGTCGTCGCACATTCTGAACCATTTCTGATTACACATTGTCGTAAGTCTGTGAAGAATCGGGTTGGGTTGTTTAAATTTTACTTTTTAAATGGCCATACAGAAAGAATTCTACCGGAGATAAATCTGTCGACCTTGCAGGCCGTGCAATAGCGTCTCTTCTTCCAATCTATTTTCTCGGAAACCTTCAATAAAAATACTGCCGTACAACTAATGCATAATGCGGAGGAACTCCGTCCTGTTGGAATAATAAATGAGCTTAGAGGTAATGATCACCATTCTCTATAATATCAGTTAACATTGAAACAATGTCGTCTTGTAACATTTCCAAGTACATCTGTTCAGTCAAATTGGTAAGAAAAATGTACCAGTTACGAAAAAAGTGCATTCGTCGCCAAAACATCAGAGAAAAATTTTTGATCATTTATCACCCGTTCGCTTTTAACCCCATAAAATTATAAAGGGCGGACAAAGTTGTTCATTGAGTTCTTGTAGCAATGGATCTGGTAGGGATAAATGCTTGTGGCATCAAAAATCGTTGAATACTAGTTTGATTAATACCCGATACAATAGCCATTTGCCTTGAACTCAACGTAGGATCGACAACAACGTCGTCTAGAACCGCGACTACTAATTTTTTACCGAATTTTCAGCATTTCAATTATTATTTGCGATAGATCTGAAATCCTGAAATTTTCTCACTAATGGTAAGAGATACTTATCTGTATCTTGCTAGTTGAAGAATTTGGAGCTTCTGCGGGCACATTCATTGTTTCCGAAGAGAAACAATTATTTCAACTTTTTCTGAAATCGAATATAAATAATTTTAAATGTTCAAAGAAAACAAGGTCGACTAGGTACGAAATACGGCGTGATACTGACGTAAAAAAAACATTAATCTGTTTACGCCATGGTATGGTCAACCAATGCCGTTTAGTCGTTCCATAAATGCCCCAGAACATTTATTATCCTGTAAATTTGGACTGCCTTTCCGCGGAAACTAACGCTGGAAGCTCAAAAATAACACCACTGTAAAGTAAATTCATCGAGCTTTCAAATGGTATGTGTTTTGATATTTATAAGTCGCCCCAATTTAGGGGTTGAAGGTAGGTGGACGAAAATAGCAGCTATAATATATGTCCTCCTGGCAAATTAATTGGATGTGTTTGAGCGATTTCGAAGAATTGAGGTTTAGTGTCACAAAACACGGCTGTTTCGTTTTCTTTGGGCCATCTTGTAGGTTTTTCTAACATTATATACTCTTCATTTTCATACAAAATACCAAATGATACATCACAAAGTTATGTGTTATTATATACTAGAACGCTCTACTTCTTCTATTTATTTAAATATTGAAAACATCTCTGTTTTAGGATAACGGCTATATTTAGAAGAATATTTTTTAGATTAATAATAAATTCAGAATTGCAATTTTTTTTAGTAATAATTACAGTTCATGCATGCCTAGAAAGCGAAGGAAATGTTACATTAAACTTGAACCACACCGTCGTAACAACTTGCCGCTATTTAGCACACAAATCGCAAATTTCATACCTACAATACCCTTGTTATTTTCTAATATCTTTTAAATTCGCATAAAATACACCAAATATTCCTATCAGATTGTACTGCAGTCAGTAAACTCTATCTAAATTTTAATTATCCTTCATACTAGTCATACTAGTTTTAATAATAATAGAGTTTATTTAAAGAGGTTTGATCTATCAATTTGAGGAAGTGACCGGTAGTTGAGATAATTTGTATTCAGCAATTGCTAGTGTTTGACAGTAGCTTTCTTATAGAACAAGAAATTTAAGCAATATATAACGGCGGGTAACGATTAGAAGACGATGATGATCAGTTATTCCGGTCGCGATGCGTGCTGATAGTCTTCCGGCCCAAAGGCAACAGCACACGCGTGAGCCCCTATAAATTACATGCAGCATGAACCAAACGTGCAATAAAATTGGTGACTTTCCTACGTTACGATCGTCTTCTTTTAAAGTTTCCCGTAAACCTCACGCACTTACAGCCACTCCAGCTGTAATTTCAGAAATCCATAGCATCTTATGTAAGATTCGATTCGTATAGAGAAAAATAGAGATAACGGAAGCAAAAAAGAGTTGAAAGAGAGAACGAAAACTATAGTATAGTTAAACGGGAATTACAGAAATCGAGTGTGTGATACATGTACTTGAAAGCATCCAAACTTGTGTATCATCCGACAAGTAAACTTGATTTCCAATTTCCAATTTAACTTTGCACTCCAGTTTCAATACAAAATAGATCACATTGAAATGTAAACCTTGCAACGCTCACCATGAGATCAAAATTGTGTAGGTCCTTGTTTCGTAAATGACATTCGCCGACAGTGAAAGTGGGATTTCCTCGTTGAAGTTGGTTTCGGCAACTATCCACCCCCGCAATAAATGCCTTGTTTTGGTCTATGCTTGATTTCCTATTGAACGGAAAATTTTCAAGTATAAGCGATTACATCGAGACCTTTAACATAGTTCATAATCCATTACGGAAAGTGGAAGATAAACAATGTTTACGAAATCAATTTCAAATAATAAACACTTTGGAAGCCATTTTTTCAAGTGTTTAGGTAAATGTTAATAAACAGTTTCTTTTACACCGAGTGTAACAAATCGTAAATGCCTAGTTTTTTCCACTGTTCATAGTAGTAAATGGTCGAAGTTAACATCAACATACAGTGGACCTAGTGTGAATTTGGTATCAAGTTTAACGAATATTTTTAAAGGCAGACCTTTCCCTATATGTATAATATACAAATTTAAGCTCGGTGGACGAAGCAGATGGCCTTGATGCGCCCTGCCTGACCCGGAAATACAATACAGGAAAGTTGGGTAATTTGCCAGGGTCAATCTCCATTACCTCTGCTTCTGCCTCCACTAACTTCATTAATTCTCGGCCTCACTGGAAACAATCCCACTTGCCAGAAAGTTATCAGGCCTTCATGGGGATTTGGCCCTTTTAAAAGCCATATAGGATATTTAGGATTCATAAAAGCATGAGGATTATAAAAGATAATAGCGGAACAGTCTACGTATTTATAACTTGCAGAATTCTGCGACATTAGCACTCGTTGCGACTTCAAACAATGTACATGCATAATGTGAAGTTATTCAAGCGAGATAAGCAAAATTTTAACAGCGACGACAAGAAGCGTCTGGCGATATATTTGAACATTTAGGATATAAATAATGCTGATAGTTCAGACGGGACTAAATTATTGACGCAAACATTTTGCCAGTATTTCAAGTTCCAACGCAGGCAAATTAAGTTTTAGTTTTTCGTATAATATGTCTTTATTCGTTAGATTATATTAAACAGCGAAGATTTCCGTACTTAACACCTGCTGTATAATAAATAATTGATAAGCAGTGATCTGTGACCTATTCAGAATCAAATTTGCTTTTGCTGTGGTAATCAGATGAGCATGGGTCAATCAGAATAATTTTTCAATCTGAACTAGAACTGCTAGACTTGTCTATAATTTTCTTCTCTTTTACAGGTTTCATATTTATCTAAATTGTAGTTGTATAATGTTTTGCATAGCTTCCGATCAGTGGAAATTTTGTGAACGGGCAATCAATATAGGAAAAAACAATTTACATACACTAAAAACCCTGTATTTTGAGTTGCAAAGTTACTTATCGCATGCTGCGTTTTTTTCGAATGAAATTCTTGTAAGCACGAGTAGTTTACACTTACACATTTGTTTACCAGGGCTGTTCTCTTTCCGCTGAGCCTATCTAGCATGCTGCGATAATTTGAAACAAATTTTGCTTGACATTTTAGCATAGTTGTTTGCAAGTTTAATTGTACTGAAAGTTGTCAAATACACAGTACAAATACAATACAATTGAATAAAGAGCATGAGCGAGCTGTGATTTTTTACAATTTCACACGTGGTTTAAGCCGCAAAGAATGTTTTGAGGAAATAAATCGAGTGTTTGGTGACAGGTCGTGTCCCTTAGCTACCGTAAAGGGGTGGTACAATGAATTTCAACGTGGTCGACTTTCCTTAAATGACAACTTTCGAGCTCCTAAGCCAAAAACGGTAGTTACCGAAAACAATATTGGTCTTGTATGATACATGATTGAAGAGGACCGGCGTGTTACTGCCAGGAGTATTCAAGCAACTTTAAAGATTAGTATGGAAGCAATTGATACCATTTCACACAAACATTTGATGGTACGTAAGCTTTGTGCCCGTTGGATTCCCCACAATTTGACTCCAGTTCAAAAAGAAAACCGTGTGGCATGGTGCAGATCTACACTGGATCGCTTTGACAATGGATCGTCTCATTTGGTATGCAATATCATTACAGGTGATGAAACGTGGCTATACCGCCATGATCCCGAACGAAAGCAACAGTCGGCGGTTTGGGTCTTTGGGAACGAATCGGTTCCAACAAAAGTTGTTCGTGAAAAAAGCCGAAACAAAAAGATGGTCGCCACATATTTTGGAATTACTGGACATATTTCCACTATAGCACTGAAGGATCGTCGTACTGTTAATGCTGAATAGTACACTACAGTTAATTTGTTTCAAGTTCTCCATAATGATCGTGAAGAACGTCGCAAGAGGAAGGATCATCTTGCATCAAGATAACGCCCGGGAGCACACTGCTGCTCGAACGACTGAGTATTTGATTGCCCAAAACATTGAAATAATGGGTCATTCGCCGAATAGTCCAGACCTACCACCTCATGATTTCTTTATATTTCCGCTTATAAACAATAAGTTACGGGGTTTACGTATTACATCGGCAGAAGAAACGCATTTAAAAATGAAATAAATAACCTAATGCGGGAAGATTGAAGAAAATGTTTTGAATATTGGTTTTCACGGATGCAAAAATGCATTGACTGGAGGGGAATACTTCTAAAAATTATAAATAAATGGATTTTGTCAATAAATTGCTTATTATGTTATTAGGCTCAGCAGAAAGAGAACAGCCCTCGTATTACGTGATCTTCTAACATTTACTGAATTGAGGGTACAAACGTACAACAATATTTACTAACAGTAAAATATATGAAGATCAATAAAAAAATCGCAACACAGTATTTTTTCCTTTTAGCAATAACTGATCATTGTATGGTAATGGTATTAATGATGAAGCTTCACATCCCATGAAGGAGTTTGGTTCTGGAAGGCTGAAAGTTAGAGCTCCCGTATTCTTGCATTCCCAGCTGGTTGTCGCGTGCCACATGCCTGACAGGTGGGCATCACGCATCAGACAACCGTATTATTGCCCCTTGTTCATTTGAACGCTAATACCCAATTATCCGAAAATTTATATTGCGGTATTTTGTGAATGCTCGAATATGTTTTTCTATGAAAAGTATTAATTTTGAGAAAACTTACAATAAGCTGTAACTGTTTAAACTGAACTAATTTTAAGTATTGGTACACTTATTTGTGCAAATATTTGTTACATGTATTAAAGGAATTGCACAGAAAAACAAACAACAAAACAGGAAAATATTGGCCACAGATTATTCCAGCTACAGTAAAATCTGTAAATATGAGTGTAATTTCATGCTTTTACCTGTAGAATGAAAAATCTATAAAAAAGGCACTTGCAACAGGAGTATGCCGGTAACTGTTAAGTACTTAAACACCGTACAATATAAAGAAACCCCTGCAAAAATCTCTGTGGGGTATATGGAAAACTGACAATACAAGTATTGTGATAATCTGTGCCCAGTGGAGGTTTTGCTATCTTTATGTCATTTAGAAGCCTAAGTACGCAAATTTCATGTGGGAAATCAACTTAGAGTAAGCACAGGTTAAAGGTAATTATTAAAAGCTTATGGTAAGTGTAAGTAGACGACATACGTGCAGTAAGTAGGGATATACATGTTACAGATGCCAATTTGTAAAATGACTGCTTTCGGATTTTGTACAGTGTTTATTTTTATAGCATATCATGGTACGAGGTGTGTTCAATTGAAACCATCTTTGCTATATTCAACAATATAATTACAAATAATTACCGTCACAGTTAAGGCACCTATCCCATTGTTTTACTAACTGACGTATACCCTGCTCAGAGAATCCTTGTGGCTGCTGATTGAAGAAGTCTTTCACAGCTACTTCTGCGTCTGACTCAAAATGCCGACCTTTCAACGCCTTTTTCGGCGGTCCAAAAATATGGAAATCGCAAGGCGATAGATCGGGGCTATAAGGTGGATGCTGTAAAACCCTCCATTTCTTTCGTTGAAGATTTTCTTTAGCCACATTAGCAACATGAGGCCTAGCATTGTCGTGCAGCAAGATTACCCAACACGTAAGTTTTCCTGGACGTTTCCGTCTTATTGCTTGATGGAGCTTGTTCAAAGTTTCATTGTACAGATTTGCATTGACATTTACTCCAGCTTCCTTAAACTCTATCAACAAGGGTCCTTCATGGTCGAAAAAAAAATGTTAACATCACCTTGCCTGTAGAAGGTTGTGCTTTAAACGTCTTCGGTGGTGGTGAACTTGAATGATTCCACTGCATCGACGATAACTTACTGGATGGCTCGTAGTAATGGCACCAAGTTTCGTCGCCAGCAACTATAGACAGAAGAAAGTTATCACCATTTTGCCGATAGTCTGTGAGGTGTTGCAGAGATAAGCCCATTCGCAAGCATATTTGTTCATTAGACAAGAGGCGAGGAGTCCATTGCGAACAAACTTTATTGTAACCCAGATTACAATTTAATAATAATAAAATAAAATATATAAAATTTCTGAAATTTCTCTAATTGAAATTCGACGTTTTTCTCTAATAAGTCCTTCCACACATGCCATATTGTTTTCTGTTAGTGCAGTACACTGTGCACCTGGTCCGGCTCTTCCATAGTCCCGCCTATTCCATTCTTAAATTTTCGGTACCATTCCTTCATAGTTGGGCACGCAATACATGCATTTCCATACACTGCTTGCATTCGCGTATTAATCTGCAGTGGCTGCAAAGCCTCGGCCCATAAATATTGTAGGATCAAACTTGGACGGATTTTCAACAACAAACGCCATTTCAAAATCGAAGTTTTAAAAGTCAGAATCAAATTCAATTCATGAAAGGAATGTTTAAACTTGCAGGAGATATTGTAAAATATAATTTTGTATAAAAACGGTGTCTTGAAGGTATATTTTAAGATGTGCTTTTGATGTTTAAAATATTTGATTTCGAATTGTGGGTTATCCTACATCATTTGATAGGAAAAATTTTGTGAATTTTAAATCGCATTCGTTTTTTGAACACTGATTACGGAATATTTGTTATTAATAATTAAATTTGCAACTTGCTTTCTTTTGCTTTAAAAATTTGAGTGTCCTGATTGGTTAGTTAGCCAAATCTTGATGCAATGTTATTGAAATTTGAGCATCAGTTCAAGTTTTCCTCTGGAGGCGTACTGATGTTTCTCAGCTCCTAGAAACTATTTAATTTAATAATAAAGAGAATATAACTTAACCTCAATTTGTAAATTCATAAAGTTCTTCTTTGTTTCTATCATGTTGATATAAAGTAAACCGTGTGAACCTGTGGAAAGCGTTTGATTTATTACAAGAAGAGAAGAATTATATAGAATTAAATAAAAGCAAAGATATCCATATGTAAAAATATCTCAGGGAAGTTGTCAATTGCCATTAGTGTTGGTTTAAGATCATCAGCAGTTCTGAACCGTATTCTGGTGACATTTGAGGCATCTGTACTACAAGCTACAGTCTTAAAAAATTTACAGTTAAGTCCGGTTTAAATTTTGTTTAATAAGATGAAATGAGTGGTGCGAAGTGTTGATTGAACTTAACTTTAACAATCTAACTCCTATGCCTAAAACACGTATGCTATTCTTACTTATCACCGGGGAAGCCACGTTATTTTGTCATAATTTAAACGAACCTTGAGATACAGTTGTTACATTTAGCCGAAGCATAATAAATGTATTTGTTTATTAATTTTAAAGTATTAACAAGGGTTAAACACAGCAGTACTATTGCAAGACTATATTGATGAACGCATTTGTAAGTAATTTAAAATCCGAAGCGGCTGTTTAATACACTCTCTTTTTGCTAGTGTTTTTTGAACTTATATGTATATATTTCTTCACTAAGTTTTCTGGAAACTCACTCCAAGGATGTATGATTTGTGACACAATACGTTTGTTAAATCGTTTCTAGTGATTGTTGGTATTCTTATGGCACTTTCAAAATTTTCAATGTTGCGTTGCTCGAAAACTGTTGCACAAATCTACATAAACTGCAAATGATTTAGCAGCTTCTAACTGTACGAAAATTGCAGTAGATTAAATAAAACCTAGTAGCATTTTTGAAAATACTAAGCTTACACCAAGTATGCCAGTCCTTGATTATAACCACCACAATAGATAAAAACCCCACGTGCTTCCACTTAAACTACATTCTTGTAATCGTTCCGACAGCGCTGGCTTACTGCGCCGTTGAAAATTTACTTATATATAGTTGATGAAAAATTTATTAGTTTTATATAACTAAAATGTGTAAGTATGTGTGTCACTATGTGTTGTGAAATTATGTAAGAAAAGTTTGAAGACCACTGCAAGTATTCTGCACACTTTCTCCTCGTTATTCTAATGTAGTAGTCTCATTGACACGATTAAGCAGTACTTAAATCTGTAAATATTGATAAATACAATTAGGAAGGCAGCCGCAGCAAAATAAAGAACACCGCGTTCCGTGTTTTGGAGAATAATAAATCTTTCGACATTTGACTGCAATATCCGCTTAGGGCGGCTTATAAAGTTCGTGTAGAGTATTAGATTCGACCGATTTAGTTCTTGTTTGCATTTCGCGAGGAATTCGTTGTCCTTAAATATTTTCATATTCCCAGCATAAACTTCGTTTGCTTGGGCGAAAGCTCAAAGGAGTAGGACTGGAGGCGATTGTAAACGGATTAGAGAGTAGAGGGCCCTCGGGACAGCTTGGTACAGGCCGTGCCCGGACTTCGTTCCGCTCTCGCCAAATACACTCGTATATTTCCATTTCCATAACCAACCGCATAGGAAATTGCATCGAAATATATTGTTATACGCCGCTGTGCGTACTGTAATTGATCTAGTTGCCCGGCATATGCAAATTTAAGTGATATTAATGGCACTAACAGAGTTTGCGGCTACGGGTTGACCATGTTTTCCATGTGACGCCTGCGAAAATATTTATCTTACCTAGGAACGCTCGCTTAACGCCAGATATAAATTATTCCTTGTATTCAATTCCAGTTGCGATTTATCTACTGTACTGTACGGTAATAAGCACTCGGAAAATGGGTATCTGTGCTCGTCAGATTTAATAAAAATCGTCCTTATATACTTATAAAAGGGCAGCCTCAAAAAATACAAATTTCATACTAGTGAGTCCATCCTAGATTCTGTAATTTGTATTTTATTGTTTTTGGTACTTTTAGTAAAATTTGGTGTATTAAATTTTTTCCTAATACTTCAAAGCTGCCCTTTGTTGTATCGGAAATGCATCACCGATGTTCAGACAGGGTTGCCGTACGTTCGTAAATTTGATACCTTTTATTGAATTATAGATAATAACTAGTTAATTATAGTATGTGTAACATACAACTATTGGATTTAAAAAAATGTAGAGCTGTAAGTTATACAGGGTGATTCTAAACATGTGCGAAAAACTTTAACGTATAGCTGGGGATATTTAAACCCTAAATCACCTTGTAATATTTATCAAATTCTTCGCTGTTAGGGAGATTTGGGGTTTCAAAGTTTTTCGATTCATTAAATTGTAAACAACTGTTTAATTTCTTGTCTGATTTGATAAACTTCGTTGTTTTGGGCAGCTAACAGGCCAGGTTTAATTTCTAGTTGTCCTTCATTCACTTTTGGGCTCAATTGTACATTTTTCGCGACTGGAAATTAAAATTGGACTGTTAATTGTCCGTATCGATGGGAATGAAGGGGCCTCAGTGGAACAGTGCGGGAACACGTTGCCACTCGAGGTTACTGCAAAATGTAGTCGATCCGCTGGGGCGTTCGAAACCCAGCTGGGGCGACCGCATTTCGCTTAGTTAAATTTAGGGTGCATGTTGCATGAATGTTCAGTGTGTAAGGGACGCCCGCACCCCCCTGAAGTAATGCGAAAGCGGTTCGGGGGGGAGTAAAAAAAAACGATTGGAATGAGACAAAGGCGTTATTTACATTTTAGTGAATTGTACAAAAACTTTGACTATGCAACCGCACCTAATCTGAAAAAAAATGACAAGGTGATTTTAGGAGTCACATAACCTCAGGTGGTTAAGGTTTTTGCACATGTTTAGGATGACCCTGTATATGTACCGACAGGTAATTGTTTCATTGATTTAAGTGTGTGTCAAGACTCTGTTAGCATAGTTTTAAATCAATTATATGTGCATTAATTCAGTAATTTATAACTATCTTTCCTTTCTCTATTCCATTCTAAGAAAATATTCACATTTAGCAAAAATGAAAAAAGGATTTAATACATTTACTGTTACTATTTCCATGATTACTGTAACAATTAAAAAGTAGCTAACGAGCCCATTGTCTTGATTGATTGTTTGTACGGGGAGGGTTGTTTCTGCCCTTTGACACTGCGGCCTCTGGGCCTATTATGTACCCCCTTCTGTCGCTAGTCACTGTCAAGTAGATCTGTCCCCTTTATCGGGTCTAGGAGTTTGTTGATCAGACTGGCTTGCGGTTGTATCTCGTTGGGATTAGTGCCCTCAAAGATTTGATGTCTTCTACGAGCTAAGGCTTCACATTGGAATATTGTGTGGGAGGCTGTTTCCTCTTCCCCGCTACACAGCCTGCATATAGGATCTTCGTGATATAGCCCGATGTTATGGAGGTGTTGCCTGAAGTGCCAGTGTCCCGTTAGGAGTCCTGTCACTACTCCAATTTCAGACCTACTGAGTTGTAGCTATTTTGGTAAGCTTGTGGGAGTGGTTGCCCATCATAGCTTTTCTTTGTCGAGGTGAGAGTCTCCAGTGTTTGGTTACGATACATTCTTTAACTGCTCCTCTCACTGTCCGCTTAGTTAGACCGACAACGAGTTCAGGCCCTGTGGACGGTGTTTCAGATGCTAGTTTTGCTAGTTTATTTGCTTTTTCATTTCCTTCTGTGCCTCTGTGGCCTGGCACCCACACAAGCTTTACCTTGTTAGAGTTTGCCAGTGTTAAGAGACTACGAAGGCAGTAACAGACAAGTTTTAACTTAATCTGCTTTGAATTCAATGCTTTCAAAGCTACCTGATTGTCAGAGATAATAAGGTTGGTTTTGTTTGTATAGCCCCTATGTTCTCTTATATTGCTGCCAAAATTGCATAGGTTTCAGCTTGGAATATTGTGGCAGTTTGGCCCAGAGATGTGGAGGTACTATAACTTGGTTTGCCGCCGTATACACTAACGCCGGGTTTCGTTGCTCGTGCGTGAACTGTCTGTATATCACACTAAGCTTTTATGCAAGTCTGGTGGTTCTTCGTGATCCGACTCTTCACGGTTTATCTGTACTTCGAAGAGTTTGTGAAAAGAGTATTTTATTAACATGTAGTCCGTTCCCATTTTTAATTTTGAGTCAGACACTACATTTATTTTGGAGTGTCCCCATTGCGTGTGTTGGGTGCTTCTCCAATTACCCATGCAATTTAAGCGATATGCCCCCATGCGTGCCTCGCCCTTGATTATTATATCAAGAGGAGGAAGTTGCAGGAGAGCTTCTAGTGCTGCTGTGGTAGTACTTCTGAATGCTCCAGTTATGCAGAAACAAGCCAGTCTTTGAACACTAAGAAGCTGGTTTATTGTTTGTATTTGATTTACCTTGGGACACCATACTAGTGAATCACCGGTCTTATGAGCGTTGTTTAAAACCAATGGACCATTTTTGGTTTTAATCCCCATTTATTTCCAAAGGCTCTTCTTGCCATCATCAAGGTTGTTTTTGCCTTGTTAGTGGTTCTTTGTAAAGGTTGGTTCCAGGTCAACTTGGTGTCTAGTATCACACCCAAGTATTTGACCTCCTCCTTGGTTTGCAAAGTTCCTGCGAAGAGTTTCGGAGGATTTATGCCTCCGTGATTTCTCTTCCTAGTGAATGGTAAGAGGCTGGTTTTTGCAGGATTTATTGTAAGGTTTTCCTTGTTACACCATGTCTTGACATTAGCTAGAACAGTTTGCTCGTTTCTAAAATTATATTACTGTGCTCACCCTCTATAAGGACAACTATATCATCTGCATAACCAAGGGTAAAGTAGCCTTTGTTATTCAGGTCTGTGAGGAGTTCGTTTATAACCAGATCGCAAAGTAAAGGGGATAATACCCCTCCTTGCGGGCATCCCCTGGTTGCCGACACCTCCATCTCTTCGCCGCATGCGGCGTGGCTTGTACTTGTCGACTTTGTAGTATGTTTCTTATTCACCTACATGAGCTCTCGTCAATACCATGACTCTTAGCCGCTTGAATCATTGATCCGAAAGAGGTATTATCAAAGGCAAAGGTATGTCAAGGAAAGCTCCTTAAGCGATTTCCTTGTTTTGAAGGCAGCGCTCTGTCCTGTTGACCAGGATATGGAGAACGCTTTCACATGATTTGCCTGGTAGGTAGGCATGTTGGTTTTGATGTAGAGGTTTCTCTATGAGTGCCCCTTCTCTTGCCCATTGTCTTAGTAGTGTTACTTTGAATTCCATACCAAAGGAGTACGTATAGATGTTAGTTGTGCTTTTTTCCATTTGAATCAATACTAATTGTTGCATGTTTAAATGCAACAGTTTCAAATTTACGTTGTAGATTGAGGTGTAATCACACAGAAAGGGTGTTACTTTAATTGGCTGGTTAAAGCTAAAGAACTTATTGAAAACAATAGAGTTGTTAGTGGTGTACTTAATAATTAAATTGCAACGCTGTCGAGATTTATTCCAACCAACTCCTCTAACAATGGTAGTGTTGGAAGCTTGCCTGTACTTGTGTTCGCTTTAAAATTAATTTAAAAGTACGCGCTAATAGCCGTAACAATAGTTGCTGGATGGTTTGTTTAGAACCAGCGACAGGTAATGACGTTAGACTTAACATTGCTATTAGATAGGCACTGCTCAATAATAATAAATTTTGTAGTAAATTTGAAAACTCCAAGGATAACCACGAAGGAGTGAATGATTTAGAATTCTATTATTAGAGAAAATAGAAGAAAATTTTTGACGTGCCGAGTCTGTGACCGGGGGGTACTAAATGAAAACAAAATATTTCTATTGCAATTTGCAGATATTTCAAACACAGGCTATGTTGTTCGATGTGTATGACTTTTCCGAGTTTACGTTCTTTAATTAAAATAACGTTTTAAGCTATTAACAGGCATAAGTTGTAATGCCAACATGAATAGTAAATCAATTGCTGTGATTGATAATTGAACGGTTTTTGAAAATTTGTCATACTTTTGTTTTTCTACTCTTGTATTTTTTTTCTAGATTCTTAGTAAGGACAACATCGCATTGTTTCAAAATTTATAACCCGTATTTTCCATTTTTTATGTACTTATTAATCTGAAAGAATGTGTGGAACATTAGAACATAAGAAAATATTACCCTCGGGTGAGTCTCTTGTGGGTTTGTTTACATGTCCTTTACACTGGGTGGAACATGTAAATCTTACCAATATTGTGTTGCCCCGAAAGTACTTCTCCCAATGCTGCAACATATGGGATGCATTTCAATTAGTTTAGTTTTTTGATGGTCAGATTTAAGCTGTTAGTATGAAAAATAAATTTCGTGCATTGAAGCTCGGAATTTCAGAAAATCGTGGTTGCTAATTATCATTTTCAAAGGGTTTTTATATGGTTGACATTTTCAATTACCCTGCAAATAAATATTAAGCAATATAATTGGCTTTGGTATTCAACTGTTGTTAAAACCCATTTATTTTTAAATTCTCATATAGTATAATGCTATTTGAATTGACTGGGTTTACGGAAAACAATTTTCAAAAGTAATCTACGGATTTGTTTTACCTGTGTTGCCAATAATACTTAATTCCTTATGGAATATTATATACCATTTCGGGTTTCTTCCCATTTTGAGGAAATATCTACTGACCTACTCCTACTAACAGTTTAACAGTGAAGAATAACTTCAACCCTGGTTAGCGTCCAACAAATTGTTTTAAGCGTTTGTCTTTCCGACTATTCGGTTCGCTTATCAGCTGTCAGAACTGGACCAGTAAGAACGCTAGATTTTACATTTAATGGTCAACCAGAATGAATTATGATGTTTATTCTACCTGTAATAAATTGTAGCGATTATTCCACCGGTAGTACGAGTTACTTATTTTGAAAAACACGCCGAATAATTATTTTATAAAAAAAATAATCGAACTCGTTGGAAAATCGTTGTCACAACAGGTCTTGTTTATTTTAAAAGAGCCCTAAACGCAGAAGCTTTACAATTAATAGAAGTTTGGCAGCTGGTTGACCCATTTTAATGTGAAAAATGCATTTAGTTCACTGACTATGCAATTCTTAGTGAAAGTTAAGTAGATTATTTTTACGGGGGCTTTCGAATAGCTGTCCTACTATTTATATCCAAGGGATATTCGTGACAGCATTCCAAAATGACCTGACTTAAATTTAACGACGTGCGGTGTTGTAAGGGATTATTTGTTATAACAACGATCAAGTTTTTGCGATAATATTAACTTGAAGCTTATAAACCTAACATAAGTAGCTCAACACGGAGGTTCAAAATTGCATCAGTAAGGACCCAATTTTCCGCACATGTTTTATACCGATTTATGGTTTCTCTCGAGAGTTTCTTTTCTGTTCCAAATGTAACGAATTCATTGCTATGGTTTTCTTTCGCGAGGATTTTCTTTTTTGCACCTTCATCCGCCTAGAGAGATACATGCTCGGCCTAACCGAATAAGATGTAATAGCCACATGAAAAGATATTCAAGAAGATATTTGCAGCTGTCCCATATTTTTCCCCGAACACATCCTGATTCATGTGTGGAGTTGATAAGAAATATGGGTCCTGGAAAGTTTCAAATTGAACGGAAGACAAATGCCTCTCTCATATCCCACATCCAAATCTAGCAATACTTCAAATCATACAAAACACGACGGTTTGTCCTTCGATAAAGACAAAAAATTTACCACAACGGTATACGTGTGGAGTTTAATTTAAAATTGTTAGCGCATCGGAAAAATATTTGGGGGCTATATCGTGAACATTTTAATGACTTCAAGTACAGAGAGGTCTTGGATTTGTGTTGGCGGCGCATCGATCATGTCGCATGTCACCTGCAGCCCGCAGGGCTCCAACATTACCGATGCAATTTCCCGGTCTGCACCGGCATCTTGATGCATAGCCCACGGGATTGTCTACGTTCTAGCAAAATAATCAACAGCGTTGAGCGTCGTCTTATTTTTATTTAACAAACGCAAGATATATGGCGGTTCTTGAAATAAGATTGAGTTATAAATAAGCTCTTGCATAAAATATCTGTCTCTTAACTTGCGGTAATTTTTTTTTAGATATTTCCGCTGCGGGTTTGCCTACGATTTCTTTTAACCGGTACACACACATCAGCGATTGACTCCAATGGTAATTATACTCTTTATCTGAACGTTTTTGCCAGGGATGGTTTGTATCTAATTAATAGTTAACTCGTCCACAATCTGTTCGTTCCTTCTTCAAAAGTTACTGGCAATCTGGATGATGAAAGTTTATCGCCTAAATATGTAAATAAATTGTAACATTTTGTGTATACAGTACTTTATAACTTTTGTAGCTTGAAGCGAGAAACCTGCCTACTGCAGGGTGACTTTAGTGGTTACCTGCAAACATTCGGTAATTATAATATCCAAAGTGGAAAAAGCATTCGCTGTAGATTGTTCTGCAAATATTAAATAATTATGGAGTCGGAAGTGGAACACACCTTACTGCAGACTTAAATATGCCGCTAGCTGTCATTTAAAACAATAAACGTATGTCGTAACAAAGTAAATGTATGCGAAAGTGTATCTAGATTGACTGTTCTTAGTGGAAGATTACCGATGTATAAGCCGATATGGAAGACCCGCCCATTTCATCGTCTAACTTCTTGGTAATTACTGGCGAGCGTTCGGCAATTATAGAGTCGAAAGAGGGACAACCGCTTATTGCCGAGTATTCCCCTCTTGCTGTTGAATATTCCACAATAATACAGCTGGAAGCTCCCTTTCAGAAGATATCAATAAAAGATTAGCGATTATAGATCCCGAAATAGAAAACCCACCCTGTTTACGTTCTGTTCGGTAAGAACCGGAGTGTATTCGGAAATTACAGAGGCGCGCTGTGGACTTTTTGAAATTTATTGATAACAGATTGCTGGATGTAGATCCCGAAATGGAAAACTTGCTCTGTGCAGGTTCTATTCGGGTGTATTCGGAAACTATAGAGCCCGAAGAGGGAAAACCGCCCTATGTAGAGGGCATTCCACCGTTTGATGTTGAATATTCTTACAATTGTAAAGCATCGAGCGGAAGGACACGCGCTCTTTCGAGAGTTATCGGTAAAAGATTGGCGAGTGTAAGATCCTGAAATGGCAAATGCGCATATTCGGAAATATATAGACCCGAAGAGGCAGAAGGAAACCGCCTCATTGCAGATAGTTCCACCGCTGATTGCTGAATATGCTGCTATTATGTAGCTCGAAGCGGAAACCAGCGCTCTTTCGAGAGTTATCGGTAAAAGATTGCCGAGTGTAGAATTCCTGAAATGGCAAATGGCGCGACTATTCGGAAATTATAGAGCCCGAAGAGGGAGAACCGCTCATTGCAGAGTATTCCACCGCTGATGCTGAATATTGTGCTATTATATAGCTCGAAGCGGAAGACACACGCTCTTTCGAAAGTTACCGATAAAAAATTGGCGAGTGTAGATCCTGAAATGGAAAACGCGCACTGTTCAAGTTCTATTCGGAAATTATAGAGCCCGAAGAGGGAGAACCGCACATTGCAGAGTATTCCATCGTTGATGCTGAATATTCTACTATTATATAGTTCGAAGCGGAAAACACGCGCCCTTTCGAATGTTATCGATAAAAGATTGCCGAGTGTAGATCCTGAAATGGCAAATGCGCACTGTTCAAGTTCTATTCAGAAATTATAGAGTCCGAAGAGGGAGAACCGTACATTGCAGAGTATTCCACCGTTGATGCTGAATATTCTACTATTATATAGCTCGAAGCGGAAGACAAGCGCGCTTTCGAATGTTATCGATAAAAGATTGGCGAGTGTAGATCCTGAAATGGCAAATGCGCACTGTTCAAGTTCTATTCAGAAATTATAGAGTCCGAAGAGGGAGAACCGTACATTGCAGAGTATTCCACCGTTGATGCTGAATATTCTACTATTATATAGCTCGAAGCGGAAGACAAGCGCGCTTTCGAATGTTATCGATAAAAGATTGGCGAGCGTAGATCCTGAAATGGAAAATGCGTACTGTTGAAGTTCTATTCGGAAATTATAGAGCCCGAAGAGGGAAAACCGCGCATTGCAGAGTATTCCACCGTTGATGCTGAATATTGTACTATTATATAGCTCGAAGCGGAAGACACACGCTCTTTCGAAAGTTACCGATAAAAGATTGCCGAGTGTAGATCCTGAAATGGCAAATGCGCACTGTTCAAGTTCTATTCAGAAATTATAGAGTCCGAAGAGGGAGAACCGTACATTGCAGAGTATTCCACCGTTGATGCTGAATATTCTACTATTATATAGCTCGAAGCGGAAGACAAGCGCGCTTTCGAATGTTATCGATAAAAGATTGGCGAGCGTAGATCCTGAAATGGAAAATGCGTACTGTTGAAGTTCTATTCGGAAATTATAGAGCCCGAAGAGGGAAAACCGCGCATTGCAGAGTATTCCACCGTTGATGCTGAATATTGTACTATTATATAGCTCGAAGCGGAAGACACACGCTCTTTCGAAAGTTACCGATAAAAAAATTGGCGAGTGTAGATCCTGAAATGGAAAACGCGCACTGTTCTAGTTGTATTCGGAAATTATAGAGCCCGAAGAAGGAGAACCGCACATTGTAGAATTTTCCACCGTTGATGCTGAATACTCTACAAGTATATAGCTCGAAGTGGATGAAACGCGCGCTTTCGGAAGTTATCGATAAAAGATTGGCGAATGTAGATCCCGAAATGGAAAACGCGCTCTGGTCAGGTTATATTCGGGTGTATTCGGAAACCGTTGAGCCCGAAGAGGGAGAACCGCGCATTGCAGAATTTTACATCGTTGACGTTCAATATTTCACAATTATACAGCTCGATGCGCAAGACAAGCGCGCTTTCGGAAGTTATCGATAAAAGATTGTCGGTTGTAGATCCTGCAATGGATAACTCGTTCTATTCAGGTTCTATTCGGGTATAGAATTTTCGAAAGTTATCAATAGAGAATTGGCAGTTGTAGATTCCGAAATAATCGGGGTCTATTCAGCAATTATAGAGGCGATTGAGACTTTTCTCAATTAGTCAGCGAAACCCTAGCAGCTATGTAACCTGAAATGGAAGATCCGCAAACTTCAGGTTCTATTCAGTAATAGTAGGTTAGCTTTCGTTAGCTATAAAACCCGAAATGGAAAGCCTGCTCGTATTACTCTTTATCGTATAGTTACGAACGGAGATGAATGCTCCAGTTTATCCTGTCACTTCCTTGAATTGCTTGATGTTTACCGGTATTTATTGAAAGTTTGTTGTCTAAATACTAGTTTACAGTTAGCAGGCTAGTAATCGCTTTGCTAATTATAAAAATGAAGTCGAATAGTTAAACCTGCACATTCGCGTGTATAACTTCTACAAGAGTAACCTAAAGAGAGTAAAAGCCTATACTGTATCGCATTTTAGACAGAATAATGTGTCAGAACAATCTAAATACGATATTTTACAACGCATTAACAACAATCTACTTGCAATATTACAATTTACTTTCGGCTTAGACCGCGTCGTCATTTGGGAACTACACCCAGCATTATCAGGTTAGGACCGACCTGTAGCTTGTCTGCCTTCAACAATCTAAATACGATATTTTACAACGCATTAACAACAATCTACTTGCAATATTACAATTTACTTTCGGCTTAGACCGCGTCGTCATTTGGGAACTACACCCAGCATTATCAGGTTAGGACCGACCTGTAGCTTGTCTGCCTTTACAAGCATTTGCTCTAGAAGTCTGAGCCATATTTGTTCGTAGGTCCTGCCTGCCTAAACAGGGCCGTGTGCTTATATTAATCAAACCTTGGGGCGGACAAGGATTTGATCTTGATGTATTTTGTTTGCCAGGACAATAATACTTAATCGGCTTA
>JABXWE010030588.1:0-29311 GCA_014611495.1 Limonius californicus
GTTTATTAGTGGAAAATCGTTAATATCTCCATAACGGTTGAGATTCGGACACATGTTTATTAGGCTTTTTTACTTGTCTTGACCTCCCGAACATATTCTCCAAATATTGCCGTTTCCTCCCGAATCACCCTGTATATATATATATATATATCTAATATTAAAAAAATCGTCGAATTTTATACATTATAATCTTTTCAAACTATGGTTGTGGAAGGAACACGTTAGTCAAACTAACTAAGTTTACGCAGCTAGTTTTAATTACATACGACAGATCGCAGGTGTGCCATAGGATCAATTTGTGGCCCTGCAGTTTTCATTTAATGAACTACGTGTAGTTATACATGCTACACGATGAACTATTACAATATATAAAAATGGCACTGCTACTATTGCACACTACATATTGAGGTAATTTTGCAGTGTCTTGGGGATGGAATTATATAGTTTCAGATACAGTATATAGGTTATTTTTAACTGGATTCCCTGTACGTCTCTATGGTGTTGGTATTAAGACATTCGTATATCAATAGTCTAGGAAACGTGCCCACTATTACCTTGAAGGTGATTTTGGGAAAGCCATACCAATGTTATATGTATACTTACACTAGCAATGCTATTGTAGGCTTTCTACCTTATTATAGTCAGAGTATCCATGGGTGTTTGTAATTTTGCCAAACAGGTAGATCTTTAAATTATGAGAAACTATATATTAAAGTCAATCTAAGTTTTAAGTATAGTCAAACGATTTTTTAAGACCCATTATAAAAGAAAAGTAGTGCGCTATCTACTTCAACCAAATGCAAATGCATGGAATGAATGTCTGATACAAACCTGATGTTGATGTTCTCTTGGCCCTGTTTCTACATCTCTACAATTTACTTGCAGTTTCGTTTTACTTTAAAACGTATCAAATCGTGTAGCTGTCATCAAACAATTGCTTGTACGACCAGTCTTATTTAAAATGCAACGCATCTCAAGAAATTTAAGTCGTGATGAGTGTCACAGCCCTTACTTTGTACGAAGAAGGGCATTCTTTCCGCGGTATCGCTTACAGGTTTGGGGTGAACCACACAACAATCTCTCGGGTCATCCAGCATTTCAGAGAAACTAACGAACATGACAGGCGACCATGGCAAGGGCGACCACGTGCTACTACCACTGTAGAAGATCGTTTTCTTCGAATGCGTGCACTAAGAGAGCGCTTAACCACCACAAGAGCCCTCCAAAGACAACTTTCAGCAGTACATAATGTGCAGGTTAGCATTGAAACGGTTCGCCAACGTCTTTTGGAAGGAAACCTGAGAGCCAGGTTACCAGCTACTGGCCCACAGTTGACTGGACTGATTGGAAACGCATTTTGTTCAGAGACGAGTCCAAATTTTGTTTTGAGAGTTGTGATAGGCGTATTCGAGTTTTTAGATGTCCAAATTGTCCACGACTGCATTTGGTGGTGGCTCAATAATGGTATGGGGAGTCATATCTTTCACGGCCCGCACAGACCTACACATCTTCCCCAACGGCACTTTAAAAAGTCAGAGGTACATTACGGATATCTTAGAACAGTATGTTGTGCCATATGGCCCATATATCGGAGACAACTTCCAATTAATGCACAACAACGCTCGGCCCACACAGCCAGAATTGTGTAAGAATACCTAGACGACGTTGGTATTCCTGTTATGCAATGGACAGCTAGAAGTCCCGACTAGAATCCGATTGAGCACCTCTGGGACATTCTCGGAAGACAAGTACGATCCCTTCAACCACCCCCTGCAACTCTTAACGACCTAGGGAATTCATTAGTAGAAATGTGGGATAATCTTGAACAAGAGCAGTTAAGTGTGTTAATTTCAAGCACGGATCGTCGTTGTCAAGCTCTCATAACAAGTCGAGGCGGAAACACAGTCTACTGAACCTGAAAACTTACAATTTTTCAGTTTTCGAATTTTTATTTTTTTGATTTTTGCGTTGGTTGTTGTTAAATTGCGTTGATTGTTGTTAATTTGGATAAAATATAGTTTTCTTAAGTCTAAGTATTATCTATAATTGAACGTATTTCATTACATGCAATACTTTAAACAATATTGCGATTGTTATTTGTGGTGCGTTAATTTCTTGGGGCAGTGTAGTTCTGGTAACATTTTAAGCTTGCTACCGTCTATAACTATAATAATTTACGTCCGTATTATATTAGCCAGATTATGGAACATTTTTATTTAAAAATTGAGAATGATTTGTCTAGTTAGGAATGTTTTTCTTTAAACTTTGAAAAAAAACTATGCAATCAATACTCAATATGTAACGAAAAGTAGCTTCCTGGCATTCCGCAATAGCTGCTGTTTTATTTTGTAATTCGCTATCACTACAATAGTCTTCTTCTTCAATGTAGTGCGCTACTTTCAACAGCTTAAAAAAGTAACTCACTACAATAGCGCGCTACAAAAATGTATGGTATCAATTCATTCAGTATATGACACCTTGCTAACGTAACACGCTACTTCCTCAAACTATTTTTGTCATATCGAGTGTAATTAACTATTTAAGCAATTCCCAACTCATTTTTCTTTAACTTTATTTAATATTTGATTTCCATTGAAAAGCATCTTGTAACATTGAGTAAATTTACTAGACACAGCTAAGAAAATTAACACGAATAAGGTATTTATTTAGAGCAATTACGACATATTAAAGGACTAAGACATTTCTTCTTCTTCTCCTCCTTCTTCTACTTCTTCTTCTTCTTCTTCTTCTGCTTCTTCTTCTCCTCCTTCTTCTTCTTCTTCTTCTTCTTCTTCTTCTTCTGTGCAAAAGCCAACGGCCTGCTAACTACCTTTAATAGAGTAAGTTCTATGAGCCTTCTTTGCATGTATGCCGGACAGGAGGCTAATCTAACCCGTCGAACAGAGAAGAGAAGTTCCACTACATGTTTTACGATTATCAAAGATGTCCGTATCACAGCCGGGACCGACGGTTTTACTCACCGTCCGAAGCACGCCCGGTTGCATATGCTACTATATTGGTCCACTGAACTACGAATACCGTCTGACCGGCGTCCGCAGTGCTCCGCTATGTAACCAATAGATATTTCTTAAAGATCTTAAATCTATAATTATATCTATGTTTGGTCTTGAATATGCTTTAAGATTATATTTACATATCTATATGTGTATTTAGATGTCAACTTAGGAGTGCTTTCTCAAATAAGTCGAGTTTCGCGTCGTCCTGTAGGATATTAAGAGGAGGAAAACCCTCATCGGCGTATTTAATCCCGTGTTTGTTTGTTTAGCGCGAGCCTCATGAATTTTAAAAAATGAAACGTCAATATGGGGCGAGAAAGGCCAACATCGAGTCAGCTAATAAGCACCGTGTTTTACATTGTTTGTCTTCTATTTGGGCCCTGTCAATGGGAATTAAAAATTAACGAAAACGTTTTCGCTTAGTATGAGGGTGGATGAACGAAAATCAAATTTTGGCGATCTATCAGCCGAGAAGGTCGCAATTGGGGTCCGAATGGACGCAGCATCTGCTTGATCGACCGTTTTCGCGTTTATCTGGACCTTTCTTTATGCAGACCGTCGGTTTTTCCTTAATACCTGAAATTGGAATGAAGGCAATGCCAGGTTCGTGCTTGCAATAGTGCAAGAAGTGATGAGTCGACATAACTTCTTGCAGCTCCCGTTTCACTTTCTTTCAGTGCCCAGGGAGTGATTGATTTGTTCCGTATGAATGCCCCTGACACGTGCTCCGAATGAAAAGCGAATTTTAAATCGTAATTGTGTACAGAGCGGATTTTTGGATTTTTATTGAATGGATGCTGTAAATAAAATCTGTCAGAGGAACGAACAACCCAACGCGTATTGATTTATAGACTTGAATTAAACATGCAATCGATTTGAATCTGACCTTGGGCCCCTAAAAGCTCCCTGAAAAATTCAAAATAATTAGCAACAAGACTGGATTGCTAACAATTGCAGGATTATGCTCTCGCGCTCCTAAACATGCTATCGTTCAACCAGTCGTAAGCCAACACAATAAATCTCCCCCTTAGCTCTAAATTTGTAACTTAATTTTAAACTTCCCCAAAATAAAAAAGTCGAATGTAATCCGAGAACTTGGATAACATTCTGAAAATTACTTGAGGGACTCCGTACTTCAACCAAGCATCGTCTCTAAAGGCAATCTTATTTATTCATTTCGATAAACTTTACTGACGAATAGCATTTTTACCTCACATATATTTTATGCTACAATACCTTATTATACGAACTGTAAAACAGTAATTAACACAGAGAACACTGTATATTAATAGCAGGAGTATAATAATAATAATAATAATAAAATGTCATATCCAAATAGCAGTTTACGATGATGTCCTTGGATGGTTGTTTCAAAGTCGCGTTCAAATCATACAAGCATCCTTCAATACTTCCTAGTAATAGTAGGGCTATATCAGATTAAAATAACTTCTCTTAGAAGAGTATCTCTAATAAACCTATATTTCGAGCACAGAGTACAATCTTCCAGGTCATCTTCATCAAGTTACTACTTTGATTAATCATTCTCCAGTTAATAATCAAAAATGTATTACCTTTACAAACTTTACGCGTTGGCATCCTGTTTCAGAGAATGATCTGTAAAACATCTGCTAATTGGAATAATTTTAAAAAGCTTATAAAATCTATAGACGCGCTGTGCTAACAACAGTAAGGTAAATGAACTTTAAAATGTATTTCAAGGAAACGTGCCAGTCGACCTTGACGTGTCATCTTCAAGGTCATCCTGATGTTAGTATTTTGGGTAAAGAATAAAAAATGTAACCTTACAAATAGCCATCACGGCCACCTTATTTCAGTAATAATAAGCTAAACGATTTTAAAATGTGGAGCTACGTCTAGAAAATCCAAATCTCAGAAAGACCTTAACATGTGTTTTCGCTACATTCATCTCAAATTAATTATCTATGTAAAGATATGCTAAATACAATTTTCAAAAGAACTTATGATCGCCTTTGGACGTGCTGCACTAACAACAGTAAGGTAAATGAACTTTAAAATGTATCTCTACGAAACGTACAAGTCGCCCTTGACGTGTCATCTTCAAGGTCATCATTTTTGCTAGACATTTTCGGAAAAATAATTAAAAAAATGATAACTTTACAAATAGCCATGGCTATCCTATTCCAGTAACAATACGATAAATATTTGTAAAGTGTCGAGTTAGGCTACTTCTAGAATATACACATCTCAGAATGACCTTGCAATATCTTTTCGCTACATTCGTCTAAAAATAATGATAAGTGTAGAGATCTGCTAACTACAATTAAAAGAAAAATTATGATTACCTTTGAATACGCTGCACTATCAACAGCAAGGTAAATGAATTTTAAAATGTATTGGTACGAAACGTACGAGTCGTCCTTGACGTGTCTTCTTCAAGGTCATCATGAAATTAGTATTTTGGCTAAGTATTTTCCGAACAACAATAAAAAACGTAATAACCTTATAAATAGCCATGGCCATCCTATTTCAGTAGCAATAAGATAAACGTTATTAAAATGTGGAATTACATCTAGAAAATCCAAATCTAAGAATGACCTTGCAATATCTTTTCGCTACATTCGTCTCAGATTAATGATCTATGTGAAGATCTGCTACACACAATTAAAAAAAAACGTATGACCACCGTTGGACACGCTGCTCTAACAACAGTAAGTTAAATGAACATTAAAATGTATCTCTGCAAAACTTACATGTTGACCTTGATATATCATATTCAAGGTCATCATCATTATTATTATTACGATGAAGCATTCTCTAAACCTAATAATAACCTAACAAATAGTCCAACCTATTTCAGTAAGAATAAGATTAACGCTCTTAAAATGTGAGGCTACCACAAAGAAATGAAAAACTCAAAACGTTCTTAATACATCTTTTCTCAACGTTCTCCCGAAGGTAATGATCTGCGTAAAATGCTTCTAACTACTATGTAAAAAAATTGATTATTATCTTTGGAGGACTTTGACGTTTCGTTTTCAATGTCATGCTCAAGTTACTATGGTTACTAAGGGTTTTTTAACCGACCATTTCACCCTACATGCCTACCAAAAGGCAAAATCGACTACAACGGCTCTCCGTAGTCTAGTAAATGGGCTGGAGAAGACGTACGTGGCATAATAAATAGCTCTCTGTGCTTTCGCAGACATAGAGGGTGCCTTTCACAACACCTCCTTCGAATCAACAGAAAGAGCTGCCACGGAGAAGGGCTTCGATCCTTCTACTATCAAATGGATTAAAGCCATGCTTGAAAGTAGAAAAATTACAGCAAAACTGGGAGGCAAAGCATTTACCATTACGGTTGCCGAAGGTAGCCTCCAAGGTGGGGTCTGTCGCCTCTCCTGTGGTCTGTGGTAGTCGACGAACTCCTTAATATGCTAACACAAGACGGCCTCGAAATACAGGGGTACGCCGACGACCTGATACTAGTGGTCCGTGGAAAATTTACTCAGTAGTGTCACAACGCATGCAGAAAGCTCTAGATACCATCCAGAGTTGGTGTCGAGATCAAGGCTTAAGCATAAACCCAATGAAAACGGTAATCGTCCCCTTTACTAGACGTAGGAAGCTGAACCTAAAAGCTCCCATGCTAGAGGGGGCGGTTATTGACCTAAGTAATGAAGTCAAATACTTAGGAGTTACACTAGACCAGAAGTTGACGTGGGACTCACACATTGTAAAACTGCAGAAGAAGGCAGTTCTAGCATCCCTAGCATGCCGTAGGCTGGTAGGAAGAAACTGGGGGCTAAAACCAGCTATGATCAATTGGTTATACTGTTACGGGCCAATTCTCACTACGAGAATTATGGGACAAAGAAAATCGCACGTTGGTATGCTAAGAAATTTTCGGTACGGCCAAACGCGCTTTTCTTGGACCCGCAAACAAAAAAAAAGATGGTAAAGGCCAGCGGCTTGCTCAGAGGAGCAGGGAGGGCTCGTAAAATTGCTTATAGAGAAAATGCTTCAAGTTGTGCACAGGGCGAGTCAGAATAAGTGGGCGCCACCTTCCAAAATCCAGCTGTTTATGTAGGTCCTCGCGGAAGGTCGAGAAACCAGCAGCTCACGTGAATGGAACCTACCTTTAATTGTGCCTTCACCTGTATAATTAAAGCTTGCAAAATTTTTACATAAACACATACAGAGTACACATAAATAAAAGAGGCAGTAAATTTTAAAACACATATAATGAAACTGTTTGACCAAAATACAACAAAATGGCAAGTTATAACACAAATAGTTTAAAATTACAATTACTATGGGAATCCTTGAACGTTCGGGGAAAACGACGCCGTTGACTCACAATATTTATACTACGATTTATCTGTGTGGTCAATGGCGTAGTTTACAAGAAAAATACTATTTTAATATTTTTACAAACAATAGCGATTGAAGATCGCTTTTGGGTTGTCTACAAAGAGTTCAAAATCACGAAATTCTGCAAGTTGACGCGAGCAAAAAAAAAGGTTTATTCTCCTTGACTGCACAACAAATAAAAAACTGATTCTTTACCTTGACGGTTGCACAAGACAGGCACAATGTATGGCAATAGTTACGAGGCGAAGTACAGGGGCCAGGAAAACGACGCTTTTCGGGGTAGCGTTGGAAGTGATGAAGCGGCTACGCCCCTGGCGGACGCCGAGCTGGTTTCAACTGAGCCCGCTAGCGTGGAGATAATAGAGCGAGGCTTTTTTTTTTCGGACGGGAACAACCAAACTTTAGCAAACCACTTGCACGATTTTGTTTTTTTCTTTCTCTTCACTTCACAAATATCCGAACGAAGTTCGATAGGAACAATTAACGCAAATTGTCCAACACAAAGCGAACCCTCTGTTATTTTTTTATTAATCCGACGTAAACGTCGACTTGTTTGTGCCCAACAGCACACGGTACTACGATACTTAACAGGGCGCCGTAAAGGGAAGAGAAAACTATCTTTCAAGTCACGTCCTTCCAGCTCAAAGATCTGACCTCCACTCAAAAGTACATTTACGTAAATACAGTTGCCGACGGATGGAAATTTCGGACAACTGGAGTTCACCGAGTTCTGAACGGGACTGATTCAAAACGCAATTGGGACCTCACTTCTCCCAAACGATATTGCACAACCTTACGAAATCTTACGAAATATTCTAGAAAAGAAATCTGTTTACCACACGAGTTATAGAAAACGTTCAAGGTCTAGCGCAGAAAAACAAGAGCTTGCAGATTTCACACAAAGAACAGCTATTGACACCTCCGAACTTTGACAGACAAAACAAAATACCGAAATGGTAACCCAAAATAAGAATTTAATTTAAAATAGCGATAATCATTCCTACGAAGCGGCAAAGAAATTACGGAATTACCAAAGTGTGCGGCAAATTTAAAAATCACATAACAATACATGGCTATAATTAGACCCATGGTCACCTACGCAGCAGTCATGTGGTGGCCAAAAACAACAGATCACTACTCAGTTACAGCTAGAGAAGATACAAAGTCTCACCTGTCTGAGTATAACAGGTGCAATGAGCACCTGTCCAACTGCAGCAATAGAGACTATGTTAGGACTAATGCCCCTACACCTTCAGGTGCAGAAGGAGGCAATGCTACATGCGCTCACGCTTGCAAGGACAAATAAATTCAAATTAGGAGACCTGATAGGCCACTTAGGTATTCTAAGTCGCACTCACCCAGAGCGAACGGCATACAAAGTATCGGATTTTATGCCAATAAAATACAACTTTGACCAACCTTTTAGAATGACCATCGCAGACCGGGAAGTGTGGTCCTCGGGAGGACCCTCCTACAAGAAAGGATCCCTCCAGTGGTATACGGATGGTTCGAAGATGGAAGGAGGAGGACCTGGAGCGGGGGTATACGGACCCGATTGCCGTATTTCCGAACCCCTCGGTTCCGTAACTACCATCTTCCAGGATGAGGTTTGTGCCATAATCCTTTGCACGAAGATAAACCTAAGGAAGCGATATAAAGGTGCAACAATTGACATCCTCTCGGACAGCAAAGCAGCAATAAAGGCTTTAAAGGCCCCCATTTGTGAGTCGAAACTAGTCTGGGAGTGCCTGAACAATCTCAAACAACTAGCAAACAGAAACCACGTTACCTTGTGGTGGAGGAACAACAGAAATCCTCATACTGGCAAAATGTTCCAGGACAACGTCAGGCAAAACAGTTCATCACTGTTTCGCAAAATAAAGCAAAACTTGCTTTGTCCCTCAGCAAGATGGAATTGAAAACCATCACTGGCCTATTCACAGGCCACACAACATTAAAATACCATCTTTTTAAGATTGGTAAAGCTGAGGACCAAATCTGCCGCTTATGTAACGAGGTAGCGGAAACGGCAGAACACATTCTATGCGAATGCAATGCTGCCTGTCGACACAGACAGAAAAATTTCGGAAAGGCAACCATGACATCTAATGAAATAAAGGACTCGAAGTCCAGAGACATTATAAGGTTTATCCACAGCCTACAACTTCTCTAACAAAGAAAGGGATCATAAGTTACAAAAGAACCATTAAGAGTCGAAGTGACGGAAGGCATATAAAGGCCAAAGCCCTAATATCCAATAATAAATAAAAATGCGTTTTCCATGCAGCAATAATAAATGTAATATCTTTACAAATACTTATAGACATCTTATTTTAATATCATTATGGCAAAGGATTAGTATTAGGATTAGGATTCCTTTTGAAAATCTGAATCTAAAAATCGCATTAACATATCTTATCTTAGCGTTAACTCCAAATTAATGATATGCGTGAGGATCTGCTAACTAGAATAGAAGTAAAACCCATCATCATCTTTAAGTGCGGCGCGCTGTACTAACAACAGTAATGTAATTGAACTTTAAGCTTCTTAAGAAACCTACGCGTCGACCTTGACGTGTCATCTTCAAGGTTATCCTGCAATTACGATTTTGCTAAACGTTCTCCAAACCATAGGCGAAAATGTAGTAACCTTACCATCCTATTTCACTAAAAATGCGTACATATATTTTAACTAGATTATTTTAAATGGTTATAGTCGTCGGACGCGCTAACTAACTATGAGTTTAAAATATCTTACAACAGCTTCCGTAGCTGATTTTCGTCTCTTACTTATTGTTTTCAAGGTCATTTTAAAGTTATTTGTACGGATACTGGTTTTTGGCGACGCTGCGTTGTTGAGCCTACTTTTGGCGGCAACATTTTTGAGTGATGCTATATTTGAACTCGTTATTTTTGGCAACGGTATTTTCCTCTACCTATTTTTGATGTGATGGTTTTGGTGGAACGTTTTTGATCGGCTTACAAGATCTGTTTTTAAAGGCCTTGTGAGGGCCAATAACAAATGAAAAATATAAGCTTATGATGCACATGGTGTTGATGACCCTATTTCTGGAGGTGATATCGTTTTTCCCTTGCTACGGTAAAACACCTTTGATTGACACCTTAAGAGGTTTTTCACCTTCGAAGGCTCAGTGGATCATCAGTATTAGTGGTAGAAAACTAATTTTTTTTAAATTGATCCTCAATGTCTTGGCAACATAAATCTGTCAAGTTTTTACTCAGCAAGTGCCTGATATAAGTAAGAAATAAATAAAAGTAAAGGACTGCATTTGTGCCAGCTATTGGCAGTGTAGCCAATGATTGGCATTAGAATTGAACCACTGATTGGCAGTGTAGACAACCAACTATAAATATTTTGCACAAAAAATAACACAGCCCTCAATGTTCGGGCGAGTTACCTTGTACTTCTTCTTGTTTTTCAGTGGTAATTTGCTCTCCACCGGAATAGTCATGTTCGTCTCTAAATATATCGCGTATATGGTGTGGAGGCATCTTGGCCCCCGTTTTTCGTACAAGTACGGGCTGCCTTTGAAACTTTTTTCGAAGCAATTTTCGAAGCAGTCTTCTTATTTGTTTCGGTCTTTTTCTTAGGGATACTATTCTCCAATCTCTTATCTTTGTGTTGCTTCTTAATTTCGATTTCCAATTCTTTAAATCTTTCTTGCTCTTCAAAAACCTGACGAAATTATAACGTATGGGATTCTTCTGGTCTCCTTCTTACCCTTTCTTCGGGAGTTGTCGGCCAAAATAGAAAAGTTGATAATATCAGGTGTGAAAGGTTTAGGGTTCGCTAAAGGTTCAGTAGGGTCATCCGTAGAACATGGCGGTTCGTTGCAAATGGGTCTCACTTTTTGGAAGTGCCGACGATTGATGCGCCGATTTTTATGTCCTCCAGTGCGATTCCTATTTGCTCTTCGGTGTACCTTTTCACATAGCTTTAACTAATTTTCACTTTTGTCGTCTAGAAGAAAAAATACTAGAACATTAGCTACCTCCATACAAGAGATAACGCGAAACAAAGAAGAAACACCAAAAATTGAAATTTGAAAAGAATGTCAGTGATAAAAATAACAATATCATAATTTTCCAGTCGAATTATATACTTCTAACACGCACACAAGGTATCTGCTCAGTTACCAACTTTTTCAAATTCGTTTTTAGCAGTATTCGTTGGCTTAGGTGAAAAGAGTGGTAGAAATATAGAAGATTCAATGATTGGTTCTCCGCATGAACAGGAATGCACTATTGATTGGCACCCATGCCAATCATTGGAAAAACACTGTTTCATGATCCAGTCGTTGGCACCCCCAAAATAATAATAAATGTGGATTCTATAGCAAGTTATTAATGGAATTATTGGTGAATAAAGGTATATACTAATAATGAAAGAAGTCCCAACGGTTTCCGAATGAAATTGGCAAAGTTATGAACTAGTTTCTGAAGCTAAATTCTTAAGAAATTTAAAAAAAATTCACCTTGACAAAAGTGTGTTACGGGCCAAACGAGCTTTTTCGTCGACCCGCAACAGAATATGTGGGAAAAGGCCTACTGCTTAGCTCAGAGGAGTAGGGGAGGTTCACGGAAACCGCTTGCGGGAGGAAATCCTTCTAGTTGTGTACAGGGTATGTCAAAAATTAACGGGCGCCACCTTCCAAATCACAGCTAATTACAGGTTCTCGTGGAAGGCCGAGAAGCCAGAAGAATCGGAATCGGACTCACCTTTATTGTTTCTCCTCCTGTTTATAAATCTTACCAAGTTCATGCACACACAAATACAAAATATACAGCAATAAAAGAGGTAATAAATTTCAAAATACATATAATTAACCTTTTGAGAATAAATGACGATACAAAAAAAGACAGCAAATGGTGATATTATAGTTCACTATTACAAACGGTTATATTGAACGTTCAAAAAGAGGAACTCGCCGCCCCTGGCTTACGGCATTTAAAATCTTTAAACAAATCTACGTGGCCAGTGGCGTCTGAGTTTACAAGAATAATACAATATGTAATTACTTTTTACAATTAACAGTAAAAAAAAAAAAGACAAGCGACGACTGAAGGTCGCTTTTTGTCGCATTAAAGAAGGGTTAGGGAAGTTAAACGGGTAAAAGGTTTTTTTCACAACACAGAAACTATTTTTGTATACCTCGGCTTTTGGCGAACGGGGTAGAGAGAGGCAGGCACAACCTTGGGGCGTTTTCAAGATGCAGGAAAATCTGTAGGCACAGTCTGGGGTGTTTTTTGATCCAGAAAAAAAGGTAGACAATGACCTGCGGGAAACTTTGGAACGAAATATTCGCTGCTACGCCCCTGGAGATTAGATTGCTTCCAACGGGGTTCAGACGAGTAAAGAAACACCGCTCCAAGCACACTTCCACGGGTTTAATTCACTTGTATCCGAATAAATCGAAAGAACAATTACACTGGATTGTTCTGCACCAAAGCTAACACTGTTAATATTTATATATAATCCGACTCAGTCGAAATTATTTTGTCTCACGTAGAAATACGGTACGGTAATAGTCTATTAGCAGATGAGCCGCGACGAAACCCGTTATCAGAACATACATCGGTCTGTTTCCAAAGTCTAGCGCCTACTGCATTTCCTTACTTTATTTACGTTCCCCGAAGATGAATTTGGGTGACCGGGTATGGCGAAGGTGGTAAGCCGACTGCCGAACTAAACGCAAAGCGAACATGCGTCGGTCAAAAATATTGCACCACCTTGAGAAATATGGTGCAATAGTTCTGGAGTAAAAAAATTACACGTGTGACTTCTGAGAAACAATATATCTGGGAATTGTTGACGAAAGGAGTGGAAGTGTTTTTGACCGCCGTTAATAAACATGTCGAACGTTAGATTAAGTTCCGAAAGTGGCCTTCCATAAATTTAATTTTTGAAACTAATAAAAATTGTAATCAATATAAAAATGGCAATTAAAATAGAAATTTGATTTCTATGAAGCGGCAATTAAAATATGAGTTTAATTCAGGTGAAATGGCGCAACCAAACGAACATAACAAGTGATCCGATACATATAATATATTTTATATTCTTTCAGCAATAATTGCTATATCCTAGAAAGATTTTAAATAGATAATATATATGTAGATATGTAGTATATTAAGATACAGGAATTTTACGACAAATAGATTTCGGTTTAGATAATTTGTAGATATTGATTCTAGATACTATTCAATGCCGCTTACTTTGTTCGAGTCCACAATATTAATCAGGTCGGATTTCCGCTTTATGTAGAAATATAACGTTGATTTAGCAAACTCCTTGATTGGTGTAATGCGATTTGTTCGCTTTAGTCTACTCCGGGAATCGAACCAGAACATGTCCAAGGGGTGTATCGAATTAATCTGTTCTCGGCCGGAGCTTTTAACCTAATGCATCTCTTAAAGAATAAGAAAGTCCGGGGCTTGCTTTCCGTCTCCCTTGTTTTTTTACGAGGGATTTGTCCACCCCCGCGTTGCAAATTAATGGATTGCGCGGACCCTCGCAGCGGAATTGTCTTATTTGTTGATATTGTTGCAACTGTCGGGCTTTCAGAGTTCGAACCGAAGAATATTCGCCGGTGCGGCTTTAAAGTATGGAACTCGTCGTTTCGGTTTTACGACGCACCCAAATTCGCAACGCATTGTGCACAAAAAAATGCCGAAATTGCGCCAGGAACAAGTAGGTCCTTACAGTCAGGGAAATACGGAAAAGCCCGGATACTTTAGACTTTACTGCTGGCCATAATACAGTACATTTAGTAAAGGGCGGCATTATTAATACCGGTATCCAATATGTGGAGTGGAGATATTGAGGCTGGATCGCAAAAACCAGAATGGCTTAGCCGATATAAGAAACGGATTTTACAGCACGTTCCATGTGTAGTTTGCAAACGCGGTTTGGGATTCGTGTTACATTTGGCGGCATTCCGTTCACACTTTGAGGGTTTATTAATGCTCCTTTTTTCTGTTCCCCAGCAGAAATTTTCAGGTTTCTTTCTTTCTTCAATACCGCCTATATTTTGTGTAACATCTACCTTCTACTATTAACATTAAAAGAAAAATGTAAAAATAGTCCTAAGAAATTTGAATATGTACGATTTTAATTTTGTATTCACGAGCCATAATGTTTCCTAAGGAAAATTACCCCCACTACTCTCTACTGTGGTTTTCTGTCACCAAAATTGCCGGTAAGAACAGTAAATGTTAAATCCTTAAGCTTATTGTACTTATGGTAGGTATTGTATCCATACTGTAGAGCTTTTAAAAGTTATGTCAGTTATTCCCATTTCATTAAATCTATTGTAATTCTCACTAAAAAGCTTAAACGTATTCTCTCTGTTTCCAGGACTTCCAAAAATAGATAGGAGCAGATATCAAAATGTTACTTCTGGACCAGGGTATTTGGCACATACAAAAATCATTGCAAAAAGACCAAAAAAAGGATATGAAACAACCGAAAAGCGCCCAAAATCCTTCAAATCCCTAATTTTTATGCACTCCAAATGTACTCAAATATCTATAGACCACCAAAAATTGGACACACGACAAAATGGTTGAATATTACCCAAAATCAAGCAAAGTTACCTCAAAAGCACCTAAAGACCTTACAAAATCCCTTGTTTTTAGACACCCCAAAGTGTCTTTTTTCTTCTGGACCAGGCCATTTGCCACATGCAAAAATCATTTTAAAAACAACCAAAAATGCTCCAATTTTTAGATACCCCAAAATGGCTTTTCATTTCTAGACCAGAGTAATTGGGACATGGAAACAATCATTGAAAAACCACAATAAAAAAGCCTCAAAACTTTTAAATAGCCCCAATTTTTAGACACCTCAAGACCACTAAAAATTGGGCACATGAGAAAATTATTAAAAATCCACCAGAAAACGCCACAAAAACCTTTAAAAAATTGCCATTTTGGGGAGTCTAAAAACAAGGGATTTTGTAAGGTTTTTTAGGTCTTTCATGGTGGTTTGGTCGACCTTCTTTTTTCATGGGCCCAATATTTGGGGTTTCTAAAAATTGTGATATTGTAAGAGGATTTGGGCCTTTTTTTGGTCGTTTTTCAGTGATTTTTGCAGGTGCCAAATACCCTGATCCAGAAGTAAAAAGCCATTTTGGGGTGTCTAAAAACAAGGAATTTTGAAGGGTGCTTTCGAGGTAACTCTGTTTGATTTTGGGTGATATTCAACCATATTTTCGTGTGCCCAATTTTTGGTGGTCTATAAATATTTGGGTACATTTGGGGTGCATAAAAATTAGGGATTTTTGAAGGATTTCAGGACCTTTTCGGTTGTTTCATATCCTTTTTTCTGGTCTTTTTTCAATGATTTTTGCATGTACCTAATACCCTGGTCCAGAAGTAACATTTTGATATCTACTGATAGAGGGAGTTATAAGCACCTCAAAAAGATTATTTCCATTTTATCAAATTTCAATCTAATATAATTTTGAATGTTTCCAAAATTACCTCTAAAATTCAAAACGTTTCCACAATTATACAAAATTTTGAGTAATTAGAACAAGCTTAAACATATTCTATCTATCTATATCACTTTCTAGAATGCTCACAAATATAAAGAGGGCGTCACGACGTCATTAAAGAAAGTTGTCCCAATTAATCGAATTACAGTGCTCACTCATGAATGACCTTTTATGGCTTTCTACAGCGCTCAAAAATATATAGAGGGTGTCACAAGCCTATTAACTGAAGTCGTTTCCATTTAATCAAATTACACTATTTGCCTGCTCTGTATTCCTAAAATTATCTTTTTAAACCTAATATGTTTAAGAACTCCTTCAAAATTCAGAGTAACTAAAAAAGCCTAAACCTACGTTATAGATGACTTACCATTGTTGTGTAAAGCACTCAAAAATATACAGAGAGCTTCACAAGCACATCAATGGCAGTTGCTTCCATTTAATTATATTACTGTTTATTGTACTGCTCTGTATTCCCAAAATTATTTGTTGAAACATAAAAGGTTTATAAACTCGCACAAAATTTAGAATAATCAAACAAGCTTAAACGTACGTTACGATTGACTTTCCATTACTTTATAAAGCACACAATATATACAGAGGGCGTCGCAATCATATCAAGGGAAGTTGTTTCCATTTAATCAAGTTACAATTTATTGTACTACTCTGTATTCCCACAATTATTTGTTGAAAAACAATAGGTTTAAGAACTCGTACTAACTTTAGAGTCACTAAATCAGGTTAAAACGTACCTTAATATTGATTTTCTACGGCTTTCTAAAGCACTTAAAAATATATAGAAGGTGTCCGAAGCACATCAACGAAAGCTATTTCCATTTAATCCAGTTCCTGCCTATTATAGTTCTCAGTGTCCCCAAAATTATCTGTTGCTACACAGCAGGTTTGAAAACTTCTACACAATTTAAAGCAATTAAAACACGAAGCAGGACTTTTAGGCGCCGCCGTTTAGGCGCCGGCATTTAGGCGCCGCCGTTTAGGCGCTGGCCATTTAGCCGCCGGCTGTTTAGGCGCCGGCCATTTAGGCGCCGATTTTTTTAATATTGCTTATTTATAAACATTTCGGTATAACTAAATTAAGAAGTATGAGAAAATATAATAGGTACAGTTGTTTTAAAAGAGCAATTTTAACATATTCTAGTTTTAGGTACAATCATGCAATGCAATAATGTTTTTCTAAAAACTCAAAATTGATTGCCAAGTATATTGGCAGGTATATTGGGTAGGGTAGGTTAGGTTAGGTTAGGTTAGGTTAGGTTAGTATAGATGCACTAAAATAGAATATTTAAGAGGAATATCCCATAATTTTTTAATAGAATAGGTATGGTTCATTTGTTTTATTTTGTATTTTGTTTCTGGAAATAAATAGAGTAATTATTTTTACAACTGTTCGTTTCATTTGCTATAGCTTTAAGGTTGTAGGTAATAAAAAATTATTTATCGGTTGGCGCCTAAATGGCCGGCGCCTAAAGGGTCGGCGCCTAAGTGGCCAGCGCCTGAACAGCGGCGCCTAATCGGCGGCGCCTAAAAGTCACGTACCGATTAAAACAAGGTACTTCTACATTTTTCCAGAGCACTGAAAAATATATAGATGGCTTTAGAAGTACGCTGTAGAAAGTTGTTTGCATTGCGTCAAATTACATTCTGCTATAGTTTTCAGTGTCTTCAAAATCATTTAGAGCACAATTCAATTCAAATATAAAACAAGGTTTATGTATGATCCTCTATCGCTTTTTAGGATGCTCAAACATATATAGTGGATATCACTAATAGGTTAAAGAGGGTTGTTCCCATTTAATTTTAATTCCCAATGTTTCTAAAATTGCTTGTTAATATATTAAAGGTTCAAGAATACTAGTACCAAAACCTGAGAAATTAAAAAATGCTTCCTCTACATAGTTTTATCATTCTTCAAATATATATCGAGGGTGTCATAAGCAAGTCAAAGAAGTAGCTCCCATATAATAAAATTGTTGTTTATTATTCCGCTCATTTTAAATAGTTATACATAATTCAGAGCATTTAGAAAATGTTTAAACTTATTTTATGAATTTAGATAACTCTGAAAAATGTATGGAAGACGTCAAAAACATTTCAAGGGAATTAGTTCTCAGTTAATCAAATTACTGCCTGTTATAGTTGTCAACGTCTACAAAATTGTGGGTTAAAGCACAGAAAGTTTAAAAACTCGTACAAAATTTAGAGCAATTAGAAAATGTTTAAACTTTCCCCTCGCGTGGGCGGATTTATGCCGAAGGGGAAATTTTCGAAACCCGCACGGCAGTTCGCACATGCACATTGAGAACTTAATTATAAATCAGTGTTTAGCTGGAAGGTAAAATAGATTTTTGAAATTTCCTCTGCCCTCGTTGTTCGGAAAGCGCGTTTCGCTACCTCCTGTTATGCTCGGAAAACACGATTAACCGTGCTTGTTTTATTTATGTAACCCAAATTCATTAATTGAGTTTTGGAGGTTACGCGGAATTAATGTTTTTCGATCGACGATGCATTTAAAAGCTTCGCCGAGCCCTCGTGGCATTAGAATTTCCTACATGAATCAGATGAAATTGGGAAAATCAAATGTAGCCTGAAAACTCAGTTGACCCTAAAATAACAGCAGATCTCGCCGAATTCAATCTCTTATCTGTTATTTTTTCATCTGGATACGGCGCCCTGTTATCACGACCCCTATTATTCTGATTCAAATCCCGATGGCCGCCTTCTTTTCGGGATCGCCGCTATTTAATAATAAATTCCGGCCGTTTTCCCCCGACGACGCTAATGCCCCAATTCCCCCGTAATGTGCATCTATAATATGCATAACTCCAAGCGGCCATAAATTTCCGTGTCAGTCATTTATTCGTAATTAATCGCAGTCCGCAGTCTGTAATTAACAGGACTGGTCCATGTACTGTATTTAATTGCTCGCGAAAGCAAATTATTTTAAACGCCGGCGACATAAACTCAAAGCTTGCCTGAAATTCCGCGCGGTCACGCTGGTGTTGAAAGTTCACCCACGACGTAGAGAAATGTCTTAAAGGTCGCCTGATATTTCTGTTTTTGTGAATCGAAGCGTGAAACGCGTCCAGTATTGGCCATTCTTGCCACGAAAGGGCCGAAGAAGCGCCCGACATGGCGGAAGTATTTTGATAGAAGGGTAGAACAAAGAGTTCGCTGAAATGGACAACTTCTCGTGCTTGAGTTGTTTGCCATCAGTTCTGCAGATTGACCTTAATGTTTATTCTGCCGTGGCTTTTTGCTCTCGGTCTTCCTCATGCATTGTCTTCGTTTTAAATAGGACTTAGTTATCCTGGACGTCCGAGAAAATTCCCTTTGAAAACTCTTGCTTTTTGTCTGAACAATCACCGTAACATAATTTGTTCTGTGGGAGCTTTGTGTCCAAAGTAGACCAACAGTTGTTTTTTTCTGTTGGCGCTGGAAGTATTTGGTAGCACATTAAGTTGAATGGGAAGCTAAGAAATGGAAGCTTGAAAGGGGTAAGATGGATAGAGAAGCCATTCGTATGATTAACGATCATGCATGACTATGGATTAAAACAGATTTGATCCAATGATAACAAATATTGACTAGAAATAAAAAGTACAGTGGAAACATTAAAATAAGCTTATAAGTTAAGTTTGGTTTGAATACATCACTCAGGATTTCAGTAAACGATCTAAAATTTCAATTTTCTATAGTCGCTTCCATCCTAAAGCTTTAGGTTTCAATTTTCAGTCGACTTCAATACGTATTTAGATATAATGGGAATTAGACCAAATTTTAGAAGTACCTTCAAGCTACAACTTCTTTGTATAGCTCCTAAGCTCTGGATCCAATAAGAACTCTAAGTTTTTAGACCCCATAAGAATTGAGAAGATGCATACTATACTGCCGTTTTTAACATAATTCCGTTTTAAACTTGTTTGTTTACTTGCATACTTGAACATATGTTGAAACCTACTCGAAATTACACAAATTTACAAGTACTGTTACGCTAATACTACCTTGGATAATTTCTAAGTTTTTAGACCCCATAAGAATTGGGAAGATAAATGCTATACTGCCGTTTTAAATATAATTCCGTTTTAAACTTGTTTGTTTCCTTGCATACTTGAACATATGTTGAAACCTACTCGGAATTACACAAATTAACAAGTACTTTTATGCTAATACTACCTTGGATAATTTCTGTGGTTTTAGACCCCATATGAATTGGGAAGATAAATGTTATACTGCCGTTTTAAATATAATTCCGTTTTAAACTTGTTTGTTTACTTGCATACTTGAACATATGTTGAAACCTACTCGGAATGACACAAATTTACAAGTACTTTTATGCTAATACTACCTTGGATAATTTCTATGTTTTTAGACCCCATAAGAATTGGGAAGATAAATGCTATACTGCCGTTTTAAATATAATTCCGTCTTAAACTTGTTTGTTTACTTGCATAGTTGAACATATGTTGAAACCTACTTGGAATTACACAAATTAACAAGTACTTTTATGCTAATACTACCTTGGATAATTTCTAAGTTTTTAGACCCCATAAGAATTGGGAAGATAAATGATATACTGCCGTTTTAAATATAATTCCGTCTTAAACTTGTTTGTTTACTTGCATAGTTGAACATATGTTGAAACCTACTTGGAATTACACAAATTAACAAGTACTTTTATGCTAATACTACCTTGGATAATTTCTATGGTTTTAGACCCCATATGAATTGGGAAGATAAATGCTATACTGCCGTTTTAAATATAATTCCGTCTTAAACTTGTTTGGTTACTTGCATAGTTGAACATATGTTGAAACCTACTTGGAATTACACATATTTACAAGTACTTTTATGCTAATACTACCTTTGATAATTTCTAAGTTTTTAGACCCCATAAGAATTGGGAAGATAAATGCTATACTGCCGTTTTTAACATAATTCCGTTTTAAACTTGTTTGTTTACTTGCATACTTGAACATATGTTGAAACCTACTCGGAATTACACATAGCTCAAAGTATTTTTATGCTAATACTACTTTGTATAGTTTCTAAATGCCAAATAGAAAGTAAATCTAAGCCCAAATATATTTCAAATTCGTGTACTAGTTGGTTTTCCCTAAAATAAAGAGTTAAACATTGGCGCTGTGAAAAACTACAAAGGCTCTCAAAGTATTTTAATTGTATGGCTATTCTGAGTGAGTTTTACTTGTCTGAATGGATTGGGATTTTGTACTAGGGTTTCTAGGTTTAAAAGTATTTTATAGTTAAAGCCTTAAATAGAGGTTTCTACATGATCTGTGTGTTAATTTTTACAATAATTTTAGGCTGAGTGAGAATTGGGAAAAAACGTTACAAGATTGCAGATTAATATAACTTTTGTTGTAAAATTCGTTTCAGCTTTGAAACCTAATGCCAAATATAGAGTAAAGCTAAGCCCAAATATATTTAAAAACCGTGCCGTAGTTGGTTTTCCCTAAAATAAAGAGTTATAGTTTGGGCCTGTTAAAAATTTCAAAGGCTCTTAAAGTACATTAATTATGTGGCTATTCTGAGTGATTTTTACTTCTCTGTCTGGATTGGGATTTTGTTCTAGGGTTTCTAGATTTGAAAGTATTTTATAGTTAAAACCTTAAATATATATTTCTACATGATTTGTGAGTTAATTATTACAATCATTTTAGACTGAGTGAGAATTGGGAAAAAACCTTACAAGATTACAAATTAATATAACTTTTGTTGTCAAATTCGTTTCAGTTTTGAAACCTAATGCCAAATATAAAGTAAAGCTAAGCCCAAATATATTTAAAACTCATGCACTAGTTCGTTTTCCATAAAATAAAGAGTTTTACATTGGCGCTGTAAAAATTACAAAGGCTCTCAAACTACATTAATTATATGGCTATTCTGAGTAAGTTTTACTTGGCTGCCTGGATTGGGATTTTGTTCTAGGGTTTCTAGATTTGAAAGTATTTTATAGTTAAAACCTTAAATATATATTTCTACATGATTTGTGTGTTAATTTTCACAATCATTTTAGGCTAAGTGAGAATTGGGAAAAAAACTTACAAGATTGCAGATTAATATAACTTTTGTTGTCAAATTCGTTTCAGTTTTGAAACCTAATGCCAAGTGTAAAGTAAAGCTAAGCCCAAATATATTTAAAACCCATGTACTAATTGGTTTTCCCTAACATAAAGAGTTATACTTTGGCCCTGTAAAAAATTACAAAGGCTCTCAAAGTACATTAATTATATGGCTATTCTGCGTAAGTTTTACTTGTCTGCCTGGATTGGGATTTTGTTCTAGGGTTTCTAGGTTTGAAAGTATTTTATAATTAAAGCTTTATATAGAGGTTTCTACATGATTTGTGTGTTAATTTTTACAATAATTTTAGACTGAGTGAGAATTGGGAAAAAACCTTACAAGATCGCAGATTAATATAACTTTTGTTGTAAAATTCGTTTCAGCTTTGAAACCTAATGCCAAATATAAAGTAAAGCTAAGCCCAAATATATTTAAAACTCGCCTACTAGTTGGTGTTTCCTACAATAAAGGGTTTTACATTGGCGCTGTAAAAAATTTCAAAGGCTCTCAAAGTACATTAATTATATGGCAATTCTGAATGATTTGTACTTGTTTTTAGACCAAATAAAAATTGTGATAAGTAGAAACATAGGTAAATTATAATAATCTTTGGAATTTTAAAAGTACATACTATCAAGCTTGGAAAAATATAGCAGAAAATGCGCAATAAAAATTAAATATACAAATTTTCCAGCCAACTGAAAATTAATATAAGTCCCTCGAAGGTTTTAAACCTGCAATTTAATGCAGCTATGCTGCTAAAAGAAGCCCATTATCATCCTGGAAATAGCGCACTTACCGGGTCATCCTATTGTTTGTTTTGGGAATTTTTTCTAGAATCTGCCCGCCCGGAGAATGCTTTCAGCCTTTTTGGTTTTTGAGAGTACAGTGTGCTGTGATATTAACTCACTGTAGATAGCCCTTCTCAGGCTTATCTCCCGGTATTCCGTAAAGGAATTTCATATATTTTAATTTTGTTTGTTGGACTTAAAATTCTAGCTCCGAGGAACATCAGAATATTATTTAAGGACGCGGGGAAGCGCTCTTTGAACGTGTTTGTTCCGTTCGCGCTCGAACGGGGAAACAGAAGGTTTTCAGTCGGATTTCCTGACAGTTTCGGGTTTGAATTTCATGGCCAGTGCAGATACTTGACACGTTTTAGTGAAGCAAGTAAATTGACGAAGCGACAATGCTCGGCTCTAGAAAAGTTGGAAATGGATAAGATTTATTGCCGCCGATAAATTTTACGCAAAAATGTTCCAAATAAAAGTTCCCGTAATTGAATTCACAACTTCTGTTTGCAGTTTGTTAGTGAAATGCTAGAGAGAGCGCGCATCCATTTATGCCGCCAACTTGGATTTCAGTTCGGATTCGCTATGAATTATTGATGGGCGTTTTTCAGAAAAAGAAATTTCATGGGAAACAGCTAAATAATGATGATAAGAGTAATGGGGAGCCAAAGGGCCGTTCCGTGCGACGGATATTATTCGAGGACCTGTCCCCGTAAACGCCATTGAGAGTTATCTTGCCGACCCTTCGATAAATCAAGATGTCCCCGTGATGGTTAGCTATAACTGTCACGTAATATTGGAAGACATAATTAGGTCGATCGGTTTTGACACTGCTCGACAATATCGACTTTATAACGCTCCTGATAGACCTTACGGCGCTGACGTCTAGGGAAATTGTCATGGGCTACGGTTGCGACTGAACGGAAATTTAGTTAACTCGATGAAGAGTCTTAAATACAGAAATAACCTTCAAATCGATATAAAAATTAATTATGTCCTGGGGAATCCCAGTTGGTGAAAAGTCTTATAAATTTGTGAAAAGCCTTGAAAGTTTTTGTTCTAAAGTTGCTGTATAGATTTTGTGCATAATTAGGTCAACCCAGACAATAAATAGCATAGAAAATAAGCTGCTTGAATACTACTTCTAAATTCAGCAAGATAAAATTGTTAAATAGCTCAAATGTCGTATCTACTATTTCAACATACCTCCGTTTGTACATCAACTGTGTTGTTGTAGATCTGCTGCTGCATGTTAATAGCTCTTAAACATTTTGGATCCTGCAAGAAATGGGCCTTTGGGTGGTGACGCCATGTGAAATTTTTAAAGGCTACGGTTGTAATTGAAGGGGAATTCTCTTAATCTTCTAAAGACAGCTAAATACAGACCTAACCTATAAATTAATTAACTCTTAGATTTTTACTGCTCAAAACCTGTTGCCGAAGACCTTAGAAGTAAGTTATAAGCCTTGAAAACATTGTTATTCTAAACCAGTTGTATAGATTTAATGGACAATCATGTCAACTACAACCGTAAATATCACAGAAAATATAAAATAGTTTGGATTGTGCTTTTCATGCTTTTATAAGAAGATTAATTCAATTTAGATCTTATGAGAAATTGTAGAAAAACGTAAAATTGTTAATAATCTAAAATTTCCAATATACTATTCTCTCATATTTGCGTTCTTAGACTTTGGGTTTAGAACTGCTACTTTATTTTGGTTGTTTCTAAACATTTTGGATCCTGTAAGAAATGGGCTTTTGGGTGGTGACGCCAAGTGAAATTTTTAAAGGCTACGGTTGTAATTGAAGGGGAATTTTCTTAATCTTCTAAAGACAACTAAATACAGACCTAACCTATAAATTAATTAACTCTTAGATTTTTACTGCTCAATACTTGTTGCCGAAGACCTTAGAAGTTCGTTGTAAGCCTTGAAACCATTATTATTTGAAACCAGTTGTATAGATTTAATGGACAATTATGTCAACTACAACCGTAAATATCACAGAAAATGTAAAATAGTTTGGATTATGCTTTTCATACTATTATAAGGCGTTTAATGCAATTTAGATCTTGTGAGAAATTGTAGAAGAACGTAAAATTGTTAATAATCTAAAATTTCCAATATACTATTCTCTCATATTTGCGTTCTTAGACTTTGGGTTTAGAACTGCTACCATATTTTGGTTGTTTCTAAACATTTTGTATCCTGTAAGAAATGGGAAAAGACGTTTCAGTGATGACATTAGGCGAATTTCTTAAGAGTTACAGTTGTTATTCACCGGAAATTTAGTTATCTTGATGAAGACTCTTAAATACAGAAATACCCTTTCAATCGACATAAAAATTAATTATGCCCTGGGGAATCCCAGCTGGTGAAATTTGTGAAAACCTTGAAAGTATTGTCTTCTAAAGTTGCTGTATAGATCTTTTACATAGTTACGTCAAATACGAACCGTAAATATCACAGAAAATGTAAAGTAGTTTGGATTGTGCTTTTCATAGTGTCATAGCAAAATTAATGTAGTTTAGATCTTGTGAGAAATGGTACAAGAATGTAAAATTGTTAATAATCTAAAATTGCCAATATATTATTTTAACATATTCGCGGTTTTACACTTTGGTTTTAGAACTACTACTATATTTTAGATCCTGTAAGAAATGGGAAAAGACGTTTCAGTGAATACATTAGGCCAAATTCTTAAGAGTTACGGTTATTATTGAACATTTTTGAAAATTTTGTTCGCTTGACTGAGACTCTTAAATACAGAAATAACCTTGAAATCAATATAAAAATTAATTATGTCCTGGGGAATCCCAGTTGGTGAAAAGTCCTATAAATTTGTGAAAAGCCTTGAAAGTATTGTTATTCTAAAGTTGCTGTATAGATTTTATGCATAATTAGGTCAACCCAGACAGTAAATAGCATAGAAAATGTAAAGCTGCTTGAATAAGGCTTATATATTCAGCAAAATTAACTTTAGATCTTGTAAGAAATTGTCCAGGGTCGTAAAATTGTTATATAGCTCAAATGGCGTATCTACTATTTCAACATACCTCCTATGTTGTTATAGATCTGCTACTGTATGTTAGCAGGCCTTAAACATTTTGGATCCTGTAAGATGTGGGCTTTTGGGTGGTGAGGCCAAGTAAAATTTTTAAAGGCTACGGTTGGAATTGAAGGGGAATTCTCTTAACTTTCTAGACACATAAATACAGACATAGATAGATAATAATTATAAGCCTAGAAACCATTGTTACTCCAAATCAATTGTATGATGTATAATTACGTCAACTTCTTCTTAGAATGCTTTATTTCTTAGGAGACGTAGCGATCTTCTCTCCTATGGCTGTGTTGCGCGCTTAAAGTACCACACATATAGAGGACCTACAGCTGAACGTGGGCTCCGAACCACGGGAAGTGTAAACACTTCTACTCCATAGAAGATTTGCTAGGCAGAATACCTCGCTCGTTTGCCATTGCCTTGCGAGGGAGAACGGCCGTTAAGAATCCGATGTCCCGGTACTCGGAATTGAACGCAGGACCTCCGGCCTAGAAGTCTAACGCGCTAACCTCTAGCCCACGGCCGCCACGTCAACTACGAACCAAATAACACCGAAAATGTAAAGTAGTTTGGATTGTGCTCTTCATACTTTCATAGCAAAATTAATGCAGTTTAGATCTTGTGAGAAATTGTACGAGAACGTAAAATTCCTAATAATCTAAAATTTCCAATATACTGTTTTAGTATATCTGCGTTTTTACACTAAATATGAAAGACTTTCGCTTTAGAACTGCTAATATATTTGTCGTTTTTAAACATTTTGGATTCTGTAAGAAATGGGAAAAGACGTTTCAATGCTGACGTTAGGCGAAATTTTTAAGGGACGCGGTTGTTATTGAACGGAGATTTTGTTAAGTTGCTAAAGACGCTCAAATACAGAAATTTAATCAAAATCAATTTAAAAAAAATATTTAATTTTTTTACTGCGCAATTACAGTTAGTGAAAAACCCCATAAAATTGTGAAATTCCTTTGAAAGTTTTGTTCTAAACGTCATGTATAGACTTTATACATAATTATGACAACCGCGAACGGTAAATAGCGTAGAAAATGTAAGGCCGCTTAGATATGGTTTTCATACATCACAAGGTTAACGCAGATTAGGTCTTGTGAGAAACTACCCACAGTTGTAAAACGGCTAAAGATCTAATATTTCCTATCTACTATTTTATCATATCTTTATTTTTATACCTAATATTAAAGGCTGTTTTAAAATTAATTATATTCTAGTATTTCACTGTGGAATCCCAGTTAATGGAAAGCTTTATAAAAGTATGAAAGCCTTATTGTTTTAGTCTTGCTGTATAGGTTTCATCTATAATCAGTACGGTAAAAATAGTTTTGTTCTAAAGCTGCTTTTAATATGTTTCCAGCAAGTTTAATGCAGTTTAGATCTTGTAGTTCAGGGTCGTAAAATTGCTAAAGTTGTAAAATTTCTTATCTGCTGTTTCACCATACATTCGTTTTTACACCAAATATGAAAGGCTTTCGTTCTAGAATTGCTGCTATGATTTAGCAGCCTTTACATATTTTTGACCCTGTAAGAAATGGGAAAAGACGTTTCAGTGCTAAAGTCAGCCGTAATTTTTAAGGGCTACGGTTGTTATTGAAGAGGAATTTTATTAACATTTTGAAGACAGAATTTACCATTTAAAAGAGAATTAAAAATACCTATTTCTTAGTTTTGAAAAGGCTTTAAAGTATTGTTGCTCTAAAATTACTGCATAGCTTTTATTCATAATTGTTATGTCAACCGAGAACGGTAAATAACATAGAAAACAATTTTGTTGCAAAGCTTGAATATGGTTTCCATATTGAACAAAATTAATGCAGTTTAGATATTGTGAGAAATTGTTCAAGGTCGCAAAATTACTAAATGTATCTAAATTTCAATCTACCATATTAGCTCATCTTCGTTTTTACACCAAGGGTGAAAGGCTTTTGTACTAGAAGCAATGCTATATTTTAGCAGATATAAACATTGCGGTTCTGTAAGATATTGGAAGCCCTTCTTAACGCTGACGTCAGGCGATACTTTTAGGAGGTACGCTTGTAGTTCAACGGAAATTCTATTAACTTCCTGAAGAAACGTAAACATAGAAATAACTTTCAACACATTTTTAAATTAATTATTTCTTAGATTTCACTGCGCCAATTCTGCTGCTGAAAAGCCTTATAGATGAGTGAAGTATTGTTATTCTAAACTTACTATATATATATTGCTGTATAATACACTACAGTAGTTTTAGTTATTTGCTCCACGTTGATGCGCCCTAAAAAATGCTATAAAGCCCGTACGTTGAAAGTGCCATAAAATTTGTTATGGTGATTATAGCTTTCGCAGTGATAATAATTGTTATTAGTCAAATAAGGGAATTTTCCCTGTATACACAAAAGTACAAATCTTAATCAAAACTTTACTTTATGTAAACACCATAGACATTCATTCAACCAGGTATAACAGAAATGTTGCTAGCTCTTAATTACAGCAAATATTATTCACATAAAAACCTACCTTATTCAAGAATAATCGTTGATTACTATCTCAGGGTACTGCATATACTTCTAAATATAGAGACACAAAAAGACAAACGACAGGTATTTAAATGACTCAAATTCTAAATAAAGATATCAAATTAAGAAATTAACTATGCTCAATAAAATTTGTACCGATGCAGATTTTACATAAATTATACACATTCATTTTCTTTATTAATAAACAAAAAAAAATAACTTTCTTATAAGAATTACCTGAAACCAACTTTCCTCGATCCAACCCTGCGATGCGCGTAGGTATTCCACGCAGCTCCCAAGTACAAACGATTCCACCTGCTTGTTTTGTCAGCTCCTTGTTAACGGCTGCCACCCGTCAAATGATGATTTCTTTTATCTATTTTGTTAAATAGCAGTTCTCGAAGATACATAAACATCGCACAAGTAAGTGAATGTTCAATTTGAATTACACAAATCTCAGTAAAAGTTAATATGCGTAATATTATTTTTTAGTGTTCTCACATAACCTCATAATGAACATCAAACCACGAAGATTCACCACTTGAAGATCCTTTTGTGTACTTTACTGGCAGAGGAATGCCTCAAATGAATTTGCCACAGCTTTTATTTTACAAACTCCATATATGACCAAAGATTAGGTTCTGAAGCACAATATTTTTCTCGTAGAACACAATGAAGCACTTTTTTATTTATAATGGGTATATATTTCTTTATTACGAACACTTTTAATTACAATTTTTTGAAGTAAAATTTTCACGTCTCTTCTTGTTTACAAAATTTTTTCATCTCCTAGCATTTTGTTTTAAATTTAAACCAATAATAATTCATCATTATTCTCAACTATTTTAAAACTGACCAATCACAAAAAAGTACATTAATGACAATTCTAAATTACAATATTAATTATATAAATAATTTTCTTATGGAAATTCAAAAGTTAAATCTAAGTACACA
>JABXWE010030589.1:0-13230 GCA_014611495.1 Limonius californicus
CACGAGACATGGGTAAAGTCCGAACCGAACCTAACCTAACCTAACCTAACGTAACCCAACCTAACCAAGCGACAGCGGGTAGAACGCGGTTTACCCGGGTAATTCGGACTTTACCCATGTCTCGTGGGTACTACGCAGTTTACCCGGGTAATCCTAGATTTACCCGTTAATCTAACTTTACCCGTAGCATATACATAATTCACTACATTCATCATACTCCACCGCATTTCATTAACTGTCTTTGTGGTACAATTACGAATTTCCCTTAAGCGATTCGAACAATAATGGTATTATTTATAGATTAATTTGATTACTATGTGTTCTAATTTAACTGTTTCATAAGTACATTCCTTCGTTTTATGAAATTACTTTCGTATTTCATACAATTCTCTCGTATTTCACCGTAATTCCTTCTCATTTTTGTAACTCCTTGGTATTTCCCGTAACTCCTTAATAGCAGTTAACATTAATTTATATTTCTCATAATATCTACAAATTTCTTGGTATTTTTTGCAGTTCCTTCAACTTGCCCCACCTTCCTTCCACTTTCCACATAATTGCTGTAAAATCCGTATATGACATGGAACCGCGAAGTATTTCCTACACCCCTTTTCAGTTTTTCATCAATCTCATTAATTACTTAGTATTGCCTGATAATTACATTGTATTTCCCATATCCAAATAATTCCTCTGCATTAACTTCTTTTTTTATTTTCTATCGTTATCTGTTTCTGCTACAACAAATTGTTTAATACGCTGTAATATTTATATATTTACCTTAACCGATTCATATTTCAAGCTATACTGTCCTCAATTTTTCTTCGGTCTTCTTTTATTCATATACAAACATTAATTGCAGTTTAAATCTTCAGACTACAAAATATTTCTAGAACAAATTAAAATTGAGCTATTTTATTACATCAATCCGATTACATATTCGGATAATTCTAAAACATCTAATAAGCCAATATACATTTTTCAGCCCTTAAATTAGCCAATTTCAAACTGTTTCCACATTACTATTATTCTTTACAGAAAATTGTAATTTCAAGGCCGCCGAAAGGACGTCACCGCGGGACTAGAAAAATACTAAATATATATCTCCTAAATTTTACTGTCAGATGTGATTTGCATTCAACAACTACACATAACTAGAGACTTATTTCAAGTGGCACGTAAATTATAATTTTTAACAAGACTTCGTTTCACTAATTATTTTCTTTCTCATGTACTCTCCGCGCGTATAAATAATAGCAATAAACATTTCCATTCTCGTTTTAAATGTATTCACTTCCGCTGCCCACGCATTAACTATCGACTATGTAAATTCCAAAATAAGGATTAACCGACCAAACAAAATGATCACAGTAGAAACCAATATGTTAATAAGGAAATTTCTTTTTTTTTATTTAAATCAGTTTGTGTGAAATGGATTTTCAAAAGCTACGAAACTATTTTAATGCCTTTAAGAAAAATCTAAACAACTATAATCACTGTTTCTAATCGACAAGTCTTTTTTAGTACATTAGCTTCGCTAATTCGGACAGTCCAGTAATTCGGACAGTTTTGTATGATTCATCTCTATAATTCGGACGCATTTGAGAATGGTTACAAAAACACAAAGGGGGTTCTTTTAATACACAACGCTCCCTCCTCTCATCCATCCGAGGATGGACTAATTTTAATCCAAACTTTACAGTTATGGTTTCACCGCCCAACTGTATAGCAATGGCAATGGTTCAGAATCTGATACACAATTTTAAAGTGGTTTAGGGAAAAAAATGTTGACTAACTTAATATCTCAGGATAATAATTTAGCAAACACTTCGAAGAGCTATAAATTGGAAATTGGGGCTGTCATGAACTTGCAGCAATCATGGAAAACTCTTGACAAAAATGTCAAAGAAACTTGAACGCTACTCTGTCTGAAACGATAATGGCATGAAGAAGATGAAATTCGTTTGCGCCAGTTAAAACACAATGGGAATCTGAATCGGTATATACAAATATGAACCCCATTACGCAAATGTTGAACTGCATTAATCAACAAGTTAGTTCTGAAGAACTTATTAATTGGGTAACTGGGCACAGTGAGGACACAGAACAATATTGAATTGCAGATACTTCAAAAGCTGATGAGAATGAAATAATACTACAGATGCCAAAAATGAGTTTGTAGAAGAATCTTGTAAAAATAATTCACAAAATCATTTTCGGTCTTTTTCTTAATGCTTACAATGAGCCGAAGTAAATAGCATTCTAATGCAAGATGTTGTTTTATTAGGAAGACGGAAAGAAGTCAGTATTCATGTTTTCGAAAACAACCAGCAAAAAATTAGTTACTATATTAAAAAAAATATTGTGTGAATCTACTTCTATTATTTGTTCATAAAAATATTTAGAATTCATTTAAAATACCTTCCTTGCTTTATTTGCGTAGATTTTTTAAATGTCTCTATAATCCGTACAATTATCAAATCCGGATTACCGAAGCTGCTTGTAGTGTGTACTTTACTCAATTTTGGCATGAAAATTTCCTTTAAAAAGAATCTACCAAAATTATGAATGAAATATGTTTCTACTAAAGAAAGCATTGAGATTTTGGTGGTTTCAGTTAAATTTTTTGCAGCATAATTTATAAGGGTAAAGGCCAGAATTCAAGAATTGGAACCGATCCTTAAAAACCAATTTAACATTATATGTAGTTATTCAATTTTAAACCGTAGAGTGTTCAATTTCCGAATTTAACCTATTTTGAATAACAAATATTCAGTTAAACAGTTTCCGTTTAATACGGGTATTCAGTAAGTACATATGTTATATACTGTGGGATGCTGACCCTTTAATATATGAAAGCTCGACTGTCACTTAATTTTCAGTTAGTTTTATTAGGTAGAGTTTAGTTTTATTAGGTAGAGTTCTATAGAACATGTCTGCTGGGAATGTTTTAAGTTCTACAAATGGTTTTAATAATATAATGAAATCAAAATTACCAATGATCCTTTAAACTCGTTATTATCGGTCAAGGTTTACCACGAATTTAAGTAACAAATGCTAAAGTATTCAGGACACATTTAAAGTAGTTATTTTGGCATACAATTATCCCTATAATAACTCCTACGATGGTTTGTCACCCTATTTTTAACAACGGTTTATAATGTTTCTTTTTTTCATTCAATTAAGCTACCTTTCGCATACCTTCACACAATTAAAACTCAAAATGTGTAGGGTGATCACTGCACATAGTTCAACAGACAATATCTTTCCCCGCGGAAAATAGCCCTACAATCGATGGCGCGTTCCTATTAATAAAAATATAATCTCATCGTTACCTTTCAATTTAGTTGTACTAACACATAAAATTATGCAACAACAAATTATCAGCATGTGCAGAGAGCAGAACACATTTTTTTGCGATCGCAGCATAACAGGCAGTCAACGACCGGGTATTTATCATTTATGGCATGCATTTAATGCAGCACATAAACACAAGAGCAACAGGAACACATTATTTCTTAATTAGATCACGTGACGGACACGTAATTACTATCGGAATAATAATTCCCCACCGAGCAGACTCAGCTACAATTGCTAAGAGGTAATCTTGTAAATAAATAATTACATAATTGATGATACACCCAGGTAAATGGGTTTACATAACATACCGAACCAGCCTTATTTCCTAACCTTAATACGTGCGGGTGAAAATGCCCCATTTTTGGCGTTTAGCAAATAGAGCTTCGACGAACGGGAGACTTCAGCCAGTTTACTTACGATAAAGAAGCGAAACACAAGCAAGTCTTAGGGCAAAATAAAAATTATAGAAATGAACACAAACGGCCTACTAACGCGCACGTCACCGACTGGTATGTTTAGCAAAACAAGTCGCGGATCTGCGATTCGCGTTCGCCCGTTGGCGGTCAGCGTCGAGCATGGCGCAAACGCGAAAGTTTAATGCACGCGAAATGCAACTAGAAGTGTCACGGGAGTTTGCACCATCATTGATAAACGCCGCCGCGTTCCACGTGGAATTTACTACAATCGAGTGCTTGTTTTCTCTGAAATATGCTGGCGACAGCGAAGCATACAAGACGAGCGTGTAGCCTAACCTGTCACTGATAACAATTCTTGCTCAAATAAGGGACGGAACAAGACGGACAAATAGCGCCGAGTGTAACGAGTTACTGATTGCTGTCAGATTAGCAAAAAAATCACAAGCAACATCCATCCAGAAAAATTAGTCCTACTTAAGTACATTCAGCCTAAACTTATAATTTATATAGACTACTTTTACAAACATTCCAGCGTAGGGGTAATTACATCTACGTTCATTTAATCAGATCAGGAATGGATATGTCCAAGATGAGGGAAGTACGAGGGTTATTTTTTAAATAAGGTCCGTTTTTTAATAAGAAGAAAAATCATTAAAATATATTTTTTCCATATTCTACATAATTTCCATTTTTGTTCTAACATTTGTCATACCGCTCAACAAGTTTTTGAATTCCGACGTCAAAGAAATCTGTCGCCTGTGAAGAAGCCCAATCCATGACTGCAGTTCTCACTTCTTCGTCGTCGTCGAACCGTTGACCATCAAGGACCTACTTTAAGCACCGAAACAAGAGAAAATCACCGGATGCAAGGTCTGGACTCTAAAGGTGGATGATCCAGTTGTTCCCATCCAAAACACCTGATGAGACCTTATGTTTGTGCAGAAACATGTGGCCTTGCATTGTCATGGAGCAACATCACACCGGAAGACAGTAGGCCACGCCGCTTGTTTTATATGGCACGCCGGAGTTTTCTAAAGGTCACATAATACGCATCAGAATTGATTGTTGTGCCTCTCGGCATAAAATCCACTAACAAAATGCCTTTCCTGTCCCAAAAGACAGTTGCCATGATCTTTCGTGCTGAAATTGTCTATTCGGCTTTCACTGTGATTGGCGATGATGTGTGTAGCCATTCCATTGACTGTTGCTTGGACTCAGGAGTCATGTGAGACACGCAAATCTCATCTGCTGTAACGATGTGGTACAACAATTCATCTCCTTCCCGATTCGAATTATAGATCATATCTCACAGTCGGCGGGCGATTAAATTTTTTTAAACATTATAAACTTCTACAGCTCAGCACACAGCCAGACGATACGGCAGCAAATGGCGTCTCAACGCCCGCAGTTCATGCTGGGAGCAGACGTGCGATTGCCGCAATGCGTTTGCGCGTCATTCTCACTCTTATTCGCAAACGGACCTTATTTAAAAAATACCCCTCGTATATGGCAGCATGTGTTCTAATGGGTTAGACTTCTTTACGTAGTTGCGGTTCAACCCGTCCTCAACCGACAATAATTCTAGTTTTACATAGCAGTACAATCTGTCACTTACAATTATTGTTGTTGAAATACGAGGTTTGTAAATTAAGTAATGAGACTGGTAGCGTATCGATCTGGCAACACTGGGGACGCGGGAGTGGAAGGGGCGGCAGATGAACATGTGATACGCCTTCAGTACGCGTTTGAACTCGCTAGAGCCATTTGGTTGTCCATAGCGATTTTTTTCGTGAAATTGTTTTTTCTAGTACGTTCTGAAAATGAGTGACATCAATTTCGAGGAACGGTGAGCTCACAGGTTTTGCTTCAGACTTGGGCACAGTGCAACGGAAACATTTGCAAATGTCTACACAGACAGTGTTTTGTCAGGGCCCAGTGTTTTCGGTGGTCTAAGGCATTTTCAGAAGATTGAAGATGAGCCTCGCAGCGGAAGACTTTCATTATCAAAAACCGATGAAAATGTCGACAGAGTCCGGGATCCTTGTGCGTTCAGATCGTCGCCTGGCCGATGAAGAGTTGAATTCACTCACAGAGCATGGGAATGACACCCTTCAACCTCTCCAAGGCCAAAAAAAAGCAAGAATGAGCAAGTCGAAGATCAAATGTATACTGATTTGCTTTTTTAATAGCCAGGGAATTGTCCACACAGAGTTTGTGCCTCAAAACCAAATGGTTAATCAACATTTTTACAGAGAGGTTTTTGAAAGACTTCGAAAAAGGGTCATGCGTGTGAAACCAAACATCAAGAACGACTGGATGTTGCATCACGACAGTGCGCCTTGCCACACAGCAATTTCAATAAACGATTTTTGGCCAGTAAGAACATTCCTGTCGCTCCTCAGCCTCCTTATTCACCCAACTTGAGTCCTTGTGACTTTTGCCTCTTCCCGAGACACTGGAAAACATTCAAACAGCTGTAACCGGCCAGCTAAAGGCTATTCCCGAGTTCCAGCACTGCTATGAGGAGTGGAAGAACCGTCTCTAGCGCTGTCTGGCATCATAAAGGCAGTTACTTTGAAGTAGTCAATCTTGAATTGTAATTTTATTCGAATAAAAAAATTGAAAAAAAAATCAGTATCATTACTAGAGCTGGGATTTTAGTTTAAAACCTTTTTACGTAGGATTCAGATATTATGTTTCTAATCATTGCAAAATCCGTTTCGTGCAATTTACTTTCATATAAACCCAATTTGTTATCACCTATTTTACCTATTTCGTTCATATCTGAATAATACCTAGGTTTTTAAGTTTATTAACCTATATTCCATTTTGAAAAACTTATAAAGCCAATTTGTTATCACCTATTTTACCTATTTCGTTCGTATCTGAATAATACCTAGGTTTTTAAGTTTATTAACCTATATTCCATTTTAAGAACTTCATTTTAATTTTTAATAATAATATTTTCGGAATTTTTTAATGTGGAAACTGCTTAAACTTGAAATATAGCTTAAAAACTCTTCTGCGGTAAATGAAACACCGTCACGATTCCATACCGTTGTAGCTACGGTAGTCGGTAGCGCAGTTGACAACTTCACAATTTCACATTGTTGAAGAGAATTTGTTTACTTACTTGTGTCCTAGTCAGTTCGTGTCCAAAAAATGCCCAAAAACATAATAAAGTGGATAATACGCGTGAAGAAATGGTATTACGTTTGGATGGTGAGCAGATATTTTGTCGTGTTTGTTCAAAACTGGTATTGAGGGTGTTGAAAAAGTAAGGTTAAGTTTTCGTGTAGTCATGTGAATTTTCTTATGATATGATAGATTCCTTTTGAACAAAAATCACATTTATCTCAACATGAAGAGAGCAAAAATCATAAGGACGCTATTCAGAAACCTGAAAAGCAGCTACAGATCAGTGAATCTCGACCTTCAAATAATACCGCAGTTTTCTATTTGGACATGTGTAAGGCGTTTGTATCTGCAAATTTACCGTAGGCCAAGTGGGATTGTCCACAATTTAAAGAATTTTTGCAAAAGTATTGTGGTATAGCTATTCCAGATAGATCGACTTTAGCAAAACATTAAACAACTGTTTCAACTGATCCGCATTCTGCTATCTGCATCAAAGAAACTCAAGAACTTTTCTAACCCTGATATACAGACCCAACTAGTATATATTTCTAGTAATTTTAAAATTCTTGCCCACAGCATAACGAAATTAGAATCAGTAGGTTTGCCACTTAAAGGTTCAATGCAAATATTTAATAATGTTAAGTCCCAGTTGCAATTATGTGATGGAAAAGTTGGGTGTGTTGTGCAGAAAAATCGGGATGTCATTAAAAGGAATCCAGGATTTTATGTGATTGATGATTTGAGTAAAATTTATGCAGGGGAAAATATACCTTTACCTGAAGGTATTACTACCAATGACGCATCAAATTTTTAAATTTGACCGGTTACATGGTGCGATGTAGAACGGTCATTTTCTTTGTACAAGAATATTTTAACCGATAAGAGACATTCTCTTAATCCCGAAAATATTGAAAAATTTTGGTGTGTTACAGTCAAAGCAAAAGGGAGTTTGAATTTTAATGTTTAATGTAGGTACTTGTGTTGCCAAATAAAAGTTTTTAAAATTTTATAGTGATACTTTTTTATACCTAAATATAATTTTTTTGCACCTAATTTGAAAAGTATTATACCTATTTTTAATTTTTTAGTACTTATAAACCTAACTATTTTTATGTTTTTTCACACCTAAAAATCCCAGCTCTAATCATTACACACCTGGTAGCTTCTGAAAATACAACAAACTTTCAGCTTAAAAGAGATGAAGTAAAAATGATCTCCTAAATACATCAATAATGCAATACCATACATCAAGAAACGATTACCGATCAGTGCAAGAATTTGAAAATTTTTATTAAACCCGAGAACTAACCAAAACAAACACTGAAACCTACGAAACTAACTTGAAATTTTTACTATCAGTCCAGTATATTTGACCTACAGCCTTACGACAAAATTTGAGAAACATCAAAGACAAAAGGTAAGGTAATGAAATCTACCAACAGGAAAACTCCGATTCCAATCGAATTTGAGCCGTGGATATGAATGAAAATTGTTACCCGAAGAAAAACTGTCTAATCAAAAAACCATTTGGATTCGTATTTTATGTTTCCAGAAAAAAAAATACAAATAATGATGCAGGTATTTTCCTAAAAATTATTTTGCATGAGATCTCATGAAGGGTTAGTTGTCTTTGTAGACAATGTTTCGCTACCTTCGAAGGTGAACAAAAATACCTACTAAAGCAATCGATAAGGTACATTTGAAAAATAGTACACAGTGCAAAGATTTGCTAACTTTGTATCAAATTTGTAAGGGTAATTTTTTTTTTATTAGCCCGCTGTATCCAATTGTTGGGCATGGGCCTCCCCCATAAGGGGGGTTGTTGATCTACTCTCCCATAGTGATCAATCCTCGTGGGAGAGATGCGCCGCGTTAACGCAACCTTCGGGTCACCCATCCAAGTACTGACCGGAGCAACGCTGTCTTAACTCTCCTGATCGTACGTGAACGGGCGACGAATGTGCGCAACCCGGGACCTAAAGGTAATAACAGCAATAATTCAAAAACGTCACTTAATTGTAGTTGCATGCCAGGTATATTTACCCTAAATCCCTACAGCCAAATCTAACACACATTGAAGCAAAAAGGTAGAGCAAATAAACTAACTGCAACAGGAAGCTCCTTCCAAGAGCAGAAATAGAAAACATCAAGAAAATAGTGACCATTGCAAAGTTTTGCTATTTTCGTACCAAACTATCACTAGAAAAAGTTTGCTTGTTTTCTTTTTAATTTTATTCCACTCAATTATATTCGACTTGCGGACAGCACAGCCACTCACAACATGGATGGTTTATTGTCACGCATTAAAGCATCCCAACTGGAAAAATAAACCAAAAATATTACTCCTAATTTCTACTGATACATATTCGACCATAAATCAGATTGCCCAATTGAACAGATGGCTAAGCGGTATAGTAAGTAAATCTATAGCCAAACACGGAATATCCTACGAAAGAGACCTTCATTTTTGAATATAGATATTTTATAAATAATTATCTTTTATAAAATGACACAACGGGTTGAAACTGTGAAAGAGGAAAAATGGCCAATGATACTAATAATAATACGAAATCACTGAACTACGCATATAATGGCGGCTTCTTTAAAATAAATCATTCAACAATTAATTAATAAGTGGAAAACTTCGTTCAAATCCAACAGAAAATATTTACGGTTGACTCCCAAAAATATAAAACTCGCTAAAATACGTGTAGCCTGCATCGATATTGCAACCCTAATAAATATATGCTTAAGAAATAAATCTATCGTTGCTGAAAACGCTCTGAGAATAACGTTTATTGAAACCAGTGATGACTATATGTAATTCCCAAGGCCTTGAAACTATTTAAACCAATTTTTCTGTAACCAAATTGGTCTAAGTAAGTCCAGTCATAACCACCAAAAGCACAAAAAATTATACTGCGGGGAAAGTCTTATCACAACATCGCTTACAATGATCGCCGCCCATGTATAAAGTGAGAACTTATATAGTATTTCTTGGTGCTTTCCTATTCTCGTATAACGAACATCCGTATAACAAACTTCCGACTAGAACGTTTATATTTTTACTTAAATTAATAAAACTAAGCTATAAAATTATAAGACAACAAATTACGATAAATAAAATAATATTTTGACATTAATAAACTTAAAAATGGGCAATTTATCAACAAACTGTTTATGATGCTGGTAAATAAATTATTGTCTGTGTATGTATCAGTTTGACAGTTACTATAACTATGAATGTTTTTGCAAAGCGCCATATTTACATCAAAAACGTAAAGAAACATTGTGTAACCGAAAAATAATTTTGGTAAATAAGTTGTTAAAAAAATACCAATTTTTTCGACATAATTTGCAAATACAGCTCATAAAATATAACGATTGTACCTATATAACCTAATTCGATTTTATTAATTGTAGTATAACAATTTCATATGGCATTATTTTCATACAATAGTTAAAAAATCAAAAATACAGGGAGTTAGTTAGTTTCATCGCATTTCGTAATAACATTCGGGTACGACAAATTAAATGGTCCAACTCCGTGAAAGTTATCAAAACAGAGTGAAATTCTAAAATAAACAAAACAAGCAAATATAAACTTTGATTGCTGGATTTGAATTTATTTATATCACCGACCAGTAGTTTGCTAAATTCTGCAATACGAAAATATCCTCTTCAATTTCTTCGATATTTTCTAATCAAGTATAAAAACATAAATACTATAAAACGTAAAATTGTTTCAAGCAGTTTTATATAGCCTTTTTAATGTGTAGAATGAAGTATTCTTTAGCACCAGTGAATCGCTGATATTTTATGTAGTTGAGAGCTGCGTCACAAAAATATGGGATATAACTTTTCATGAATAAAACATGAAATAAAAACTTTTTATGGTCTACGCAAAGCTTCCCTTACAATCCTCTGCAAATATTTGAAAGCGAAATAAAAGGATCGCGAGATTAAACACGGTCCCGTAGATAAACCTTAAGTTTTCTCAAGAATAAATATATATACAATCTCAAGAATGGTTTGGTGAATAAAACTCACGCAATACATATAATTCTAGGATTTTTATTTAAAATAAAAATCTTTAGGAGTACACATTTTATAACAGGCAGAGAAAATATACACTTCAACAAAGAGGAATGTATGTGAAGTAGTCTGTGGCCTTGCAGTAATTCTGCACTTTGTGAATAGCTTTTCACTGCAGAACGTATACAATAGAATTCATAACGGGTAGTTGATGGATCAAAAACCATCTAATAACTATAGGTAGGTTTCTACTAGTAGAATATAAAACAATTACTTTAAGAATGCGTGTGCGTCAAGAGGCTATTCACTGTATATCTTCTAAACAGATCTATTTTATTTGCATAATTAATACGAGTTATTATGGTTTTATTGGATACACCATGTACACTGTCGCTAGTTCGGATACGCGTTAACTCGCACACTCCAGGAATGCGGACAGTTTTGTGCAATTCAACTATATAATCTGTACATACATTTGAGAATGGTTCAAAAATGTTCAAAATTCATCATAAATAGAAGTTCTTTTAATAGATAAAGCTCCCTCTCATCCACTCGAAGATGGAATCATTTCAATCCAAACTTTAGAGTTATGGTTTCACCATCCAACTGTACACTAATGGCAATGGTTCAGAATGTGGTACAAAATATTTAAGTGGCCTAGGGAAATAAATGTTGACTAACCTAATATCTCAAGGCAAGACTTTAACAACACTTTGAAGTGCTACAAAAGAAAGCTGTAACTGACCCAAATATCAAAGAATATTGGAACACTACTGTCTCAACGGATAATGGCATGAAGAAAATTCGTTTGAGTCAACAAAAATGGGAATCTGAATCGGTAAATACAAATTTAATCCTCGTTACGTAAATGTTGAATTGTATTGACCCATAAGTACCATAATTAACTGGAGATATTACAGATTGGAATAGTTATAAAAGTAGTAGAAATAATGTTGTTAGTGCAATAAGACAGGCTAAATGTGGCTATTATGAAACTAAAATAGAAAACTCTCAAAACTTTTATTTCCAACAGCAACCAAGAGAACTATGATAAAATAACATTTAATGAAAATAGGATAATAAGTAACAGAACAGAAATAGTGGAGGAGTTTAATGAATTTTATATTAATAGTATTAAAGATGTGATAAAAGCAATACCCCAAAGTAAGCACGAGTTTCAAATAGAACAAAGAACAGAGTACCTTGGTAATTTTATGTTATTAAATAGGCTGGATTTAGATAGAATAGTGTGTAGTTTAGCAGATAAGAACAGCCCAGATGAAATAGGGACACGTTTTATTAAGCAATTTATAAACGAATTAGCAGACCCTATAATGCATATAGTTAACTATAGTTTGGAAACGGGAATAGTGCCTAAATTATTGAAAGTAGCTACAATTGTTCCAATAAGGAAAGTTAAGGGAACAGTAAAAGCAGCGGAGTTTAGACCAATAAATATGTTACCGGCGATAGAAAAAGTATTAGAACGAACAGTGTATGAACAATTGCGGGATTTTATAGAAACTAACAAGATAGTCGACACTTTTCAATCAATAGGGAAGGGATTAGTTGTGAAGCAGGAGTGCAATATGTACTGAACGACTGGAAAGAAAGTGTAGACAAAGGATGGAAAGTGGCAGTCATATTTTTAGATCTGCAACGTGCATTTGAAGCAGTTAGCAGAACCAAATTAATTGAAAAATTAATAAAATATGGGTTTAGGGATACAGTAATTAAATGGATTAAGGACTACTTAAACGATAGGACGCAAAGAGTCAAATGTGGACAAACTATTTCAAAAGAGTCATATTGAGGTGGGAGTGCCGCAAGGTAGTATCTTGGGTCCACTGTTATTTATACTCTACATAAATGATATGGGGAGATTACTAAAAGACTGTAAGTATCATATGTTTGCAGACGATACAATCATTTATTTATCAATGAAAGATGAAGGGAAATTGGCAAATACACTAAACAAGGAGATGGCACGAGTTTGTGAATGGTTTAATGCAAACGAACTAAAGATTAATTTGAGCAAAACAAAAAGTATGTGGATAGGAAATACACATGGATTGAACTTAGAAATAAGAATTGGAAATGAAATAATTGAGGAAGTAGAAAAGGTAAAATACCTGGGAATTATTATTGACAATAAGTTAAAATTTAATTTTCACATAGATTACATTTGTGGGAAAATAGCAAAAAAAACTAGGAGTGCTAGCAAGAGCAGGGAAATTTCTTTCAACTTGGAGTAAGAAAGTGATTTATAATAAGATAATATTGC
>JABXWE010030590.1:0-14166 GCA_014611495.1 Limonius californicus
AAAATGAATGAAAGCAACAAAGTGAATGAATACAGAAAAACGCAAATAAACTCACAACGAACCAGGAACTGAAGGAAATTGACAATGCAAACGTCCCGATAAGTAAATCAAAGATTTTGACAAATGTCGAAAAACAAATTTTCTACTTTTCATCACAATACCATGGCCTTGCACTGTTGTCAAATGTAGTATTTACGAAATTTATCATTTTTAACAGTACTTCCAGAAGAGCAACTAGAGCGTCAACTCAATATTAATCTTTACATAATCAAGTGGCAGTCAGTCACTTATCGGCAGATACGTGCAACATTAAAGTTCTCGTTATTGTTTCTCGTACAAGAAAACTAAGCTCCAAATACCTACTTTTTTTTGAAGATTTGTATTAAGCATTCATAAAGGAAAAATTCTACCTGAAGCTTTTAAGGCATTTAAAGGACACCCTGTATATACAGGGTGTCCCAAAACTCCTGGGACATAGAGCTACCACGCATTCTAGAGGTCAAAAGAAGTCGATTGGACCCAACTTTGTCATATACCAAAATGTACCGTTTGCCCGTGAAAGGAGTTCAAAGTTTACTTAAAAAATCACATTTTTGTATGCTGTTCAGAAACGTGTGAACCAATTTTAATGAAATTTGGTACCTGGGCACTTCAAAGGAAGCCACTACTTTCAGTAACGAAAGAAACTCAAAGAAAATTGGAGAAGGGTTAAAACCACCCACACCCCCTGATAAATTTGTTCAGAACTTTTTTAAGGATGATGATACGATTCTATGTTTTTTTAAGGTGAAGACTTATTCATTAGCTTCATTTTTTGACTCTTGTAAAAACTCCGTAATTCGTATAGTTTCGAAGAAAAAAAATGTTTACTCAAACACGGATAACCAATATTATTATTGCAGGTTTAATTGTATTACAAAATTTAGTTGGCCGTAGACACAAAAATAAAACTTTTTTACAACAAATGTTCAATGTGACCTCCACCTTCATTGATACAGAGGTCAACACGACGTAAAAAATTGAAATGCACCCTTCTTAAAACATCGTCGTTTTCTCGTAGTGCGTTTACAGGAACGATGGTTACAATAACAAAAAAGAATACAAAAGCAACAAACAGTGAACAATTATTGAAAAGTTTACTGTCAACAATCAACTGAGATGATTATGAATTTGTTTCCTATCAAAATTATCACCTTTGTTTTATTTTTGTGTCTACGGCCAACTAAATTTTGTAATACAATTAAACCTGCAATAATACATAATATCGGTTATCAGTGTTTGAGTAAACATTTTTTTTCTTCGAAACTATACGAATTACGGAGTTTTTACAAGAGTCAAAAAATGAAGCTAGTGAATAAGTCTTCACCTTCACCGGTACATTTTGGTATATGACAAAGTTGGGTCCAATCGACTTCTTTTGACCTCTAGAATACGTGGTAGCTCTATGTCCCAGGAGTTTTAGGACACCCTGTATATATATATACATATGTAGAGATTTTTTTGAAAATATGCAAATACTTGAGCCATATATGCAGCAAAATATGCAAAAATAACAATAATAATTAATAAAAGTTGTAAAGTCAAGTATAATAATTTTTATTGGACATAATAGACGAATACATACACTAATTAACTTACTCGTGTTATGTATAAAAACTAAACCTAGAACTATTAGTCTCAGAACTGTTTCTAAAATAATTTATGATTAGTAGCTGTTCGAATTTTTCTAACAAGAAATTATGCCTTCTATCTGAAAACATATTTATAAATAGAAAAGCTTCTTTCTACGTCGACAGAAGTAATGGGTACATTTTTTATCTTAACACTGAATTCCAAATTGAAACCGAAGCTATTATCTCTTACTATTTCGCCTCTAAGAACTTTGTTAATTTGTTTTAAATTCAGAAACCCTTCATTTTTTTGTATGACACTATTAATTTTTGATATATGAGATCACCTATTTCACCCTTAACTTTCTTACACAATCTATCAGATTCGTTTATTATTTCAATTGACGTTGAAAGAGACATCCCTTCAGTTTCTCATTTGCGAATGGAATTTGAAACGAAGCTATACCTAGTTTGATTTAATAAAACAAAGACGCTGAGGTAATTCTGTCGACTTCACTAATTTTTTACAATTGTCTAAAGCGGCGCTGGAATCAGTTATTTGAAGAATTACATCTTTAATACCTTCAAAATTATCGGCGAAAAGAATTGCTGCTTCTAACCATGTACTCCATCTTGTAATTATCCGTTTGGGAGGCAATGGAACATTTGGAAGTCGCTCCTTATAAAACTGGACTCTCAAGGGGGCGTTTAAAAATATTGTTTTACGTTACTAATTAAATCGTTAACAAGGGGAAATTAATGCCTAATACTTTCGGCTACACGATTTAAACCGTGAGCTAAGCAAGTTACATGAATGATGTAAAAAATTTTTAATTTAGCGCTGCTCTTGTCATGTAAGGGGCAGCGTCGGACAACATGAGTAAAATTTTTTCACAAGGTACACTTTCGGGTAAAACAATTTGACAAAACTTCCTGCACAAATCGGGCAATTGTTAAATTATTTGCTTTTTAAAGTTGTTTGGAAGCTATTAAATATGATTTGTTTAAAATGTCTTCATGAAGAATTCCTATTAATAAATGGGCAATGTAACGGCCACAGTTGTCCGTACTTTCATCTACCATTATATAAGCCAAATTACTACCCACTAATTGTCTAATTTCAAACATTGTTTCATTGTAACAAGAATTTACGTAATTTGTTCATAAGGTGCTTTCGTCGGGTAGATTTTATTTACAAAATGTTTGTAAGAACGATTTTAAATTAACACTATTTAATTTCGGTATCGATATATTAGACGAAATTAATGCCTTACATAACTCCTTATTAAATTCTTCTTGCTCCGAATTTTTGGAACTCTTCCCTGAACATTGAGTTATAGTTTGCTGAGAACAATTGCTTCGCTTCCATTTTTCACATTTTGCAATATGTGAAGGAGTTTTAGTGTCTACCAAGGATTTTCTCTCAGAAGACACCTACAACGACAAATAATTAAATATCAATATAACAACTTTACATACTCGTTAAAAACAAAAAGAAACACTACCTTCCCTGTCGTGACTTTGTTTTAGTTACGTACATAATAATATAAAAAATAATTTTAATTTATATAGGTAATAAAAATTATTTAACTTACCAGTTTGCAGCAAGCTCGGCAAAATATTTTGTCACCATAAATTACTAGTTCTGGGTATGGAGAGACCAACACTATCGGAGTATCGGACACGTTATAACGACGAGAGAAGATTCTATTATAGGGTGAGTCAATGAGAGAAAATACCCACTCAATATCCACCCTCCATTGATAAAGAAGAAACAAGTAATAAAATGGATTACGTCGGTACTTCAAACTTTAAACTGTCGGGAAGTCCCGGCGCAGGTCATTAGCTGTTCAGCTGTGAATTGTCGGTGATCTGTGTGCAATACTCGGAATTTCATAATCTTGTTTTGACCACTTGACGAAAATTTACAAACGAGTAATGCAAAAAGCCAAAATATGCAAGTTTATGCAACTTTTGCAAAAATATGCAACGAATGCCCAAATATGCAATATATGTAATCACTAATTAGCGTTAATTACCTCTTATCACTGTAATTCGTCCACATAATTGACTATAGTCAAAGATATGCAAAAATAAATAAAATATATGCGCTTTGCATATAAGCCGCTCTTTATTCATTACACTTGAAAACAACATATTTATTTCTGAATCCATAAATTAACATTCGCAAGTATACTATCTGTATATAAGTTTCTTAAAAAGGTTTGCGCCTAATTTTGGCCGTGTGGAATTGTTAAATATGTATGTCAAAATGTCCGAGTGTTACTTTTTTTATAAACATTCCTTATCATTAACATTACTGCTTATTTTGAAATTAGAATGGCCTGTCATGGAGTTTACGTTGTACAGTCAGAAATTAGATGGAATTTTGTTTCTTCATGACAATTTCTAAGTATTATCTTACATACATTTCCACACATATTTAAAAAGTAATAAATCACCATTGAAAATATACAGTCCAAAGAGACGTGTAGATGAGAAAAATCCGAAACGTCAAAGTAAGACAACAAAGTGAATAACAATGAGAATAACTAAACATCAAACATTCTATTTTGAAGATTTAAATATAACAATTATGAATAGCGGCATTAGCTTAAATATCCACATTAGATAAATTTGTGTAAAGCAAAACAATAGTCGTCCCAATTTTCGAAGTCGGAACCCTAGGTTAGATGATATTAGTTGTAGATGTTTACAAAGGTTTCTACAGTTGACAAACAGATTGAGTTTAGCTTTCAAGTCCTTTATCTCTTCTGAATCTGTCTGACATGAATTCAATAAAAAATAGGATAGAGCAAAAACAGCTAACAGCACTAAAAAATGAGCACATCGAAAAATGCGCATGTTCTTTGTTTGATGTAAAGATGTCGCATATATTTCTGCTTTGGTTATGCATTAAGCCGAAAACAAATCATATGGTGCATGCATATAAACCATATATAGATTTAGACTACCTTTTACAGATAGTAACTTCTAACATAACCTGTGAATTACTAACAATCTCACTCAAAGCTTACGAATGTATGATTTACTGTGGAGAAAACCGTATGTTATGTAAAATATGCATTTTCTTACTTATTAAAATATGATAATTTCAAACAGAAACCAGAAAGAATTTACAGTAAAATGTAGGGTCGGTATTTCATACACTTTTAAAATCTGAAAAAATTTACGACGTGGCTGGAAGAATATAATGCGGCTTTTTATGAAATGTTAATTTTAAGGTAAAAGTACAAACTTTCTTTATATTAAAAGTTAATTAAACATATTAAAATACCAGACTTACTGCAAGCGTTTCTGCATTCAGTTATGTTTATAGGTAAATTACATAATTGTTGTAGGTTTCGACAAATGTGTAAATGAATAAAATATAAACAGCAAAAGCTTACTATTCCAAGTTGACAAGGACATCATTTATAATAAACATAACATCACACAGTAATCTGGATGTTTGAATATTCCGGATTAGGTCTGTTGTAATCAGTCTAGATTACCTGTAGGTACTATATATACAAATTACGCGGACAAGGTTGTGCAAGAGTGAGCTGCGACTAGTACGAATTAAGCAACAATAAAAAATGTTGCCACCAAATTTGTATACTATGGAATTTCAAAGAAAACTATTTAATTATGCGAACGCGAATTTAAGTAGTACTACTATATTTCACCAGTTATGTAGCTACACCTCTGTCTGGAAATAAAATAAAACAAACTCATCATCAACGCCTTCGAAATAGATTGAAAAAAAAAGTATATAATGATAATAATAATACTAGTACTAATGTTAATTATATCTGCATGCTCAAAATTAAATATACCGAAAACGATACCCGTAGACTACTTGAAAAACAATAAAAATAAGCATTTATTTTTACTTCCTTGCGTTATTAGTTTACAGATCACTAGAAGAAAATAGTTTTCACAGTCTACTATGAAAAATAATTTACCAACTGTAGTGTAACTATTTATGAAAATAAACCTGTCAATCTCCCCGTTAACAAAATAGGAGCAGAAGCGAACTCCAATGATGACTTTACCAAACTTGATGACAATATATTCAACAGGCTAAGAAAACCCTAGCCAAAATTTCGAAATTCGAGCAAAGAAGTGCCTTAGTACTGTTAAAATCGCATTGCGCTAGTATTAATCATGAACAAATTTCCCACAGAAAAACCATACACCTACAATTTTGATTTTCCGTTTTCATTGAAAATTTAGCATAGGTTTTAGAATTGTAACATGGATACTGGTAGTCCTTGAAATGGTGAACAATTCTCAGTTATCCTTTCCCCGTATCTCCTCGTTTACAAGATCCCTACGCATAAAACAATCTTATTTTCAAAATGTGTAGAATGTGTAGATTTGGTGTAAAATTTATTTGCTGCACATTACGTTGAACTTGAAGATTTTGACCTTCCTAGTGTGCAGATTTTTTCTCAGAAACTACTGTGATAAAGAATGATTCAGCTTAACCTTTATTTCGTAATGACAACGTTCATCCAGAAAAGTCTATGTCTTTTTCTAATTGCCAGAATTTTAAGTTTTAATGATATAAAATTATCTTTATAATACCTACAATATGTTGTACCAGGACTTGTATTATTACCGCTCAAGGTAAGTGCAAATTTGATAGTAATTATAAAATAATTAGATTTGCCTACGCGTTGATGATAAATACGAGCAAGTAAGTTACAGCCGACAGTAGAAACGAAAATATATTCATCTAGAAATTAAATAATGTCCGCTGTGTACAATTATAGCTGTGATTCATTATTTTTAAAGGTAACGTTGTGACACATTTTGTATTAGTTCCGATGACTAAGAAGTAGTGTGATGGTAGCTCAGTTGGTAAAGCGATCGTTTTCTAAGCGAAACGCCGATTCTGGAATGGGTTCGACTCCTCAGGATTATCTAGTAGCGCCTAAAAATCTTCTGCTGCAACTCACCACATATAATTTCCCAATCCGGAAAACCCGCTCTTGGCAGAGATATCTCTATGATTTGTCACTGCCTTGCAAGAGAGAACGGTTTTGTAAAAATCCTGGACTAAGGATCGAACCGCGTCATTCAGCGTAGCACTACCAACCGTTAAACCACAACCGTTTCTTTTTGCTACTTATAATTATCTTAAACAGAAAGATAAAATCTTTTCGCAGCCTTTTAAGTTTTTACGAAAGACCACTAGGTGGCGCTATTGAGATGTGTCATTACTATTTTCGCAAAACTTGAAATTTGTTATTGTGAAAACAGTGGCAGCTTAGAAATTGACCGAGTAGTTTGTTTACAGTGAGGCAATGAAAATTTCACTTGAAGGTTTTCGTTGGATGATTTTTTACCATTTTAGTAAAGGCCACTCAACAACAATGCATAATATCGCTTCGTTCAACTTTTGGTAATGAAGCACCTTCAGAATAGACTGTTTACAATTGGTTTGCAGAATTCCGTCGTGGTCGTGCGTCCGTCAGTGATGAATTTCGTAAAGGTCAACCAAAATCGGTTGTTATTCCGAAAGACATCGATGCTGTGCGCAACACGATTGAAGATGATCGGCATGTGACAATGAGATAGAGGCATCCTTAGGCATATCGAAGACTGCAGTAGGTACCTTCGATTTTGCAGCAACATTTAGCTGTGAACAAAATCTGTTTCCGATGGATTCCGCATAATTTGACCGAAGCTCAAAAAAAGGCTCGTGTTAATTGGTATAAGGAAATGCTCAAAAAATTCGACTGAGGAACTACAAAATCCGTATACAACATCGTAACAGATGACGAAACTTGGATATATTCGTAAAAACCGGAAACTAAGCAACAATCCACTATTTGGGTATTCCAAGATGAACCGAATCCCACAAAAGTTGTTCGTTTACGGAGCACTTCCAAGAAAATGATCGCTTATTTCTTCGGTTGTACTGGACTTGTCGCAACCATTCCTTTAGATTTTAGAGGATCGAAGAACAGTCAAGGCTGAATGGTATACAATAATTTGTTGGCCAGAAGTCATTTTGTATCAGTTTATTCATTGCATTTATAGAGTAGCGACGAGAACTTTGCAAATCGCTACTGATTTAGCGATGAGAACTTTGCAAATCGCTACTGATTTTAGTTACCTCTGCATTGCAACGGAATTTTAAGCATTTCGGTTTTACTGAAAATGTATGGGAAAACTTGTATTTGAAGAAATAGTAGGCACATAATTGAAAATTTTAAATCGCAGCCTTAATTTATATTTTATAAGAATAAGAATTCAAGTAATAATAGACATTGAATTCAAATCTAACAAAATGAACATGAAGTATGAATATCTTCGCTATTTAAGTTTTTATACTGTTTAACTGCGATTTGTTACACGTTGCAGTTACGCATTGATAGAAACTGAAAGTAATTGATTAAACAAATTAAATCATTACTATTATTATCATTATTATTATTATATCATATTATAATATCTTTATTATTATGTTGAAAATACGTAAATAATAAAAGAAAATTAGCAGGCGTCGGTATTGAAATTCGTGACCTTACGCGCACAAAAGCAAAGTTCCTACCGCTACGCTATAACGTCAACGCACAGCTGACGTCGAAAGCGCGTAAATGTGTACGTACCCGTGTATGTTACTATCACTTAATAATTAATTAATTTAATAAAGTACAACATGTGATGAACTATCATAGAAATTGATATCAATACTGAAAGAAATTATTATATGTGATTGCGAGTATCCACAGTTCATACATTTACCAACTAGTTTGTAATTTACGTAAACAAAGTTAAGTGTTTAATCGTTTCGATACGTAAAGAACCCAGCCAGTGAATCTACAAATAACCGAAATATAAGTGATATCAAACTTTTTCTGAAATCAATGCTTGACATCTACATCTTACTTACACCATATTGAAACAACAAAGAAGCGTGTGAGATAAGTAACAATAACATGAAATAATATTATTTTACACCAAATAAAGGGCTCTACTTCCCATTAATTAATGTACGCCGCGTTATTTTGAGAAGTTATTAATTTTTATCTAAGAACTTCTTCTTCTTCTAATGCCCCAATAAGCCTACGGCATTTATCCAGTGGTTTCCGTCCGTTTTTTCTTCGGTCTGTTTATACTTCTTCTTCCTTCGGTTGTTCATATCTAGCAATTTTAACAATGTTTCCTACGCCCTTTCGTTTTATATACGTATTCCATTCTGTTTGCTTTCTTGAGATTCAATCGTTAATGTTTTCGATTTGAAATATTTGTCTTATATTGACGTTGGGTAAGCTGGCGAGATTCGTTTTATCGGTTACTTTCGCAATACGCTCATTCCTAGCTTCCGTTTGCTGTCTGTTCGTCTGAGTACGGGTTGAACATCACTTTTATATACATATATGCTAATTTGTTGTTTTTATTTAGGTACAAATTATGCAGATGTGATTAAGGCATGCTTGCTACCGTCTCTGCTTTCACAAGTTTTTCTTTTATTTTGTATTTGAGGTTCTGTAATAGTGATTACCATATATTTAAATTGCGTCATATGATTGATTGGGTTTTCATTTACTATAACCCTCGTAATAGTATTATTGATTTGGCTTTTTCAGTAGATATTCTATATGTTGTGTAAGCGTGGTGTAACATTCTTTGTAAGTTATCTTCACTGTCTGATATACATATAGCTTCTTCAGCGTAGCATATTATTTTAATTTGATGACTTCGCATCTGGTGTTCTTCCTAGAATTTATTATTTCATTCACAGTAGGTTGAATAAGAATAGCCTTAGCGAATTTCCTTGTCGTATTCCCTTTTGCGTAAGTTTAACGTTGCGTTGGTTAGCTCACCATGACACTTCATCCGCATGATGTTATTTTTTATATGCCATTTTCCCTTCTCTTGTTATGTTTTTTTGTTAAACCATTGTTGCATTAGCTTCGTGACTTATATGTTAGGGCAATTCCTCAATATTTTAATAATTCGTTGTATATTTCATCTTCTCTAAATTATTTGCGTTTTATTAGCATTTCCTTTGTTGTTTCTCTCACCTCTTCTACACATATTTCAACTTCCTCTTTCTTTACATTATATTCTATAATAAATGTTACGTATTTAATTATTGAATTTTTGTATTAAACACGTTTGTAAAATACTCTATACAAACCTGTTTGTTTTTGAAGTTCTTAGAAACGGCGCCCAAAATTTTCTGAAAATTAATTCCATTGAGTTCTGCTTTATTGTTGTTACTAGAGAATTCGTATTATTCCTTATTTGTTCATATTTTCCACGTTGGTGGTATTTGCAGTTCTCTGTATCCTAGATACCCTCTTCTTTGGTTATTATTTTCATTTCTTCACAGAACCGTGAAGTTTGTTGGCTCTTTTCCGATTTTACTGTATTTGTTGTATGTTGTATTTTACCTACTCTCAGTTTTCTTCAAATGTTGTAGTAGGATTCAAGTTGTTCAAGGACTTAACTTTCAACTCTTTTGAAATACACGTTTGATATTGCAAATTTGTCGAGCCCCAACTAAAAATAGGCACAATATAGCTGCCTAAGAACTGGAAAAACTAAGGAAAAATATACCAACTCAACAAATACAAAAAACAAGAACTCCAACTTATCAACTAACGAAACTACCACATATAAAAACAAAAAATTGAGACATCTGCTGAATGACGTTTCATCGATTTCTTTGAAAGTTACTTCTGAAAAGGAAGCCCATTTCTACGAATTTGTTGAAATCCTATTTCATAATGAGGTTACCACTCAAGCAATTCCAGAAGAAAGAAATCAGAAAGTGCTTTCAAACTGGCTTAAACTTAAAAACTCCCAAATGAGAAGCTAAGGAAGAATACAATGACCTTAAACGCCGTTTTGAGGCTAGGCTAGTTCTCTGTTGCTGTTTCAACAATGCCTCGCCATTCTTTTCTATCTGTGGTCTTTTCTCTCCATCTCGTGATTTCCATTCTTTTTATATCCTCTTCAACTTCATCCATCCGTCTCATCTTTAGTCTGCCTTTCCGTCTTGCTAGTTTAGGTTGCCATGGTGTTATTCTTTTTAGCATTCTGTCATCATTTGATCTCCATATGTGTCCTATCCATCTTAACCTCTGTGCTTTAATTGCTCTCACAATGTCATTTCGATTTATTTCTTCTAATATTTCCTGGTTCGTCTTCGAGCGGTATTCGTTATTACTAATTTTCTTTGGTCCTAATATTATTCTGAGTATTCTTCTCTCCCATATTTTTAGATGTTCTTCCTCTCTTTTTTTAGGCACAGTGCTTCGGCTGCGTACATCACAACTGGTCTTATTAATCCTTTATATATTCTTAATTTAGTTTTCTAACTGATGCTCTTATCTTTCAAACTATTTTTATGACTCTAATAGGCTCTGTTTCCAGCTTGTATTCTGTTTTTTTATATCTTCTCCTCTATCATTCATGTCATTTATATTTTTCCCAAGGTATTTAAATGTTTGCACTTCTTCGAATACATATTTTCCTATTCTGAGATCTTGTTTCATGCTTTTGTTTTTCTGGTGTCGCATGTATTTTGTTTTGTTTTCATTTACTTCTAGTCTTCTTTCTTCTGCAGCGTGGTTCAGTTTTATAAATGTCTCACATAGCGCTTTTGCATTTCTTGCAATAATCACCACATCATCAGCATAAGCATTGATTTGCATCTGTTTGGTCATTTTTGATCCTTGTCCACCTACTTTTCTTACGATGTTTTCTAGTACAATATTGAATAGTGTTGCCGACAGTGCGTCACCTTGGCGTACTCCTGTGTTAATTACAATGCTGTCAGTTGTCCCATCTGCCGTTCTGGCGATTGTCGTTGATCCCTCTAGTGTCATTTGGATTAGTTTTATCAGTTTGGATGGTATCTGTAGACTTTTCATGTTACCCCTTATCGAAGGAAAATTATTAACACAACAGTAGGAAAAACAGGAGCAGATAGAGTTAGAAATAATGAAATAAGAGAGGAATGTAGGATAACTAATATAGGAAAGTTTATTAAAAAGAGAAGAAAAGGATGGAACGAGCACGTTGAAAGGGCAAATAATAGTGGTTTAATAAAAATAGCGAGGGATCAAAAACCACTGGGCAGAAGACAACCTGGAAGGCCGAAAAGATGGGTAGACAGCTGGAAAACCTCAGAAGAATCCCCTTAAATCGTGTGAAGAAAAACAGGCTTAAAGTCTAAATGAAAGATTAAGAAGAAGAAGAATCTAGTTAGTTTGAATTTCGCTGACAGCATTCTGCTGTTGAACAGATATATAGAATTGTCACCGACATAAATCTTGACATGTAAACCAAGCGATACTGCACATTAGCATTGATAGACATTATCCACGCTTTCGGTAAAGTGTGGCCAATTGACATTCTATTTAAAATCAAACGTTTTTAGTATAAACTTTCTAAGATATGCTCAAATCGTATGTCACCAATAGCCATATCCTTGCGTCCAAATATCGAGATGTCACTATAATTTTATCATCTATCAAATCAGCATTCACACAGGTAAATACATATGTTTTAATCCAGTGTTATACTTGATGTACGGCATTGGCAACCACTGCAGATGACACCGCTAAAATAGCTTCCGAACATGATACAAATGTTATGATTCATGGCGTATTCGAATTAATGTATGAAAATCTGTTCAGGTCTCGTTCACAACCAGAAAAGTTTCGTATCCTCCTGTCCCACTTAATGAAAATCCTTTACCATTAAAAGATGAGATCTTACCATTTGGTGTTAATCTACCCCTAATTTAGAGTACATACATATCGTACAAGCGGGTACAATTGTGTCACACCTTTACAAAAATGTATTAATTATTGGTTAAGTGGAAGTAACTCTCAGCGTTCCCTTAATAATAAGGTACTCGCTTACACGGTTGTCATTAAATCAATTTGGAGCTACGGAATTCAAACCTTAGATGCAACAAGCGACTTCAATCTAGCCAAATTACAGTGCTACCTATCAAAGGTGCTGGAAGAATACCCAATTCACGATGGTTAGTACCACAGCATGTGCTTCATACAGATATGCAACTCAATACAGTTAAAGAAACCAACAAATAGTATAACTACAAATATTAAGAATTTATCCCAATTCTTTAGAAGTCTAATTGCTGGAAAATTCGACATTATCAACGCAATTTGAAGAATTTCTGTTTATGGCGCTAGTACCAATTGAACCATATCTGTATCATAAATGACTCTCATTTAATTATTCAGGGCCAAGGATAATATCTTCAAAAATCTTTTTTCCACCGTTTATATAATCAGTTAGGTACTACTAACTATCATCCAGTGTGGCTGTTTTATTAAAGAAGTATTTTTCGGTGGATTATATTAATTCTGAATTAGCATTACAGTCGTAAGGAAATTAATTGTAACTTCATGGTTCTTTAAAATTCGTCCAAATAAAGCATGGTGTACTCAGAAACATCAACCTTTAAAGTCAATGTCAATATTTGCATGTTAGAGTATAAGAAAATATGCTTTGGAATAAATTATTACACTCCACTTTCTGCCCGAACAGTAGTAACCTCCTATTGTAAATATGGATGTAGTTCACGATATTTGTATATCAAAATAATGCCAAGAGATTTCTGGAATTCCTAGATATATTTAGTATTACATACGTTCTGGTAGTACATATTTCGGCTCATTTGTACGAAGCTGTAATGAAAATTCCACTACAACTTCGTGTGATTTCAGTGGAGTTCTAAAGTACTATTTTAAAAGTTAAAATGATATCTAAATTGTTGCAAATTCTTATAAATTGTGTTTCATGTGTATATCAGCAATGATAACCGAATGATTTATTTTGGGTTGTAAATGAATAAAAGACAGTAATAACTGTTGGATTCCTTGTCTTAACAAGAACATTAAATACAAAAGTCGATGAGTGCGCTAGACGTAATAAATATTGTGTATGAATGGGTTGACTGTTTACGTTATTCTTTCTCAGAAGAGAAACATGATATACGGCAAAGCACCCAAATACTGTAAACTAATTTTAATTTCGTTCTTCGAGTTTGAGTTTAGTCTTTGTCCTACTCTGACTGCGATTACCACGCATTGCTATTAAATAAAGAATAATTCTATTTGGTTATAGCAATTTTGTGTTTTATTTCACCTGTCCATTTCCAACAGGTTATGGGCCCAGGTTACGCGAAATGACATAAACCACTAAAAACTATTATTTTCAAGTGAAAAGTGAAATAAAACGTGAAGTTCCTCTTAGTGCATAAAACAAAACTACGTGTTCCGATTAAGTAGTGCAAATAGTGCAAAACCCTACACAGAATGGAATCGAAACACAATAAAAGGAACATTAAACCCTTTAATGGCGATCGTTACAGTGTTTGGAAATTTCGAATTAAAGCGTTGTTGGCTGAATTAAATGTTATGACTGTGGTTGATGAAGAACCACCGGAAATGCAAGAAGCTGAAGACTTAGATGTATGGATGCAGCAAGAAAGAACGGCAAAATGTGTAATTGTCGAATACCTAAGTGATGCATTTCTTGGATTTGCAAA
>JABXWE010030592.1:0-19959 GCA_014611495.1 Limonius californicus
TCTATATTAAGCTTTAGAATCTGACAATATGAAAATTGTAACAGAAAGAAAGAAATCTTGACGAAAAACCTGTAATTTACTTACCTTAATAAATTACAAATCAGTTGCAACTAAATACTTGTTCATTTTCACATTTTGTTGGGCGAAAATTTTTAACTACCTGAACTGTCACACAGTTTGACATACAGGTAAATGTCATTCAAAGCTCATTACAGCTGACTGCAGACGGAATAGCTTTTTTTCTAGGCTTGCTGCAACTGACTTTTTAAAAAATCACTTTGTATGATAGAAGATATGATATGTGAAGATACTTTGGCTCCCGCCTTCTGCTTCTTCGTCGTTGTTAGGCTATTAGCGTATTTCTTCCAGATTGTCTTTCCAGCAGTACGAGGAGATCGGGGCTGCTTTTTTCCTTTGGACAATGATCTCTAGCTAGTTTAATGATTCTATAATTTTTCATTCTTGTTACGTGATTCCCTTATTCTTGTTTTCTCCTCTTAGTTCAATTTATAATATTCTCTATCTTACACTGTTCTCTTATGTCGTCGTTTCTTATATGGTCTAATCTTGTTTTCCCTACAGTTTTCCTGAATGTTGCCGTTTCTGTATATTCCATCTTTTGTAGTGTATTGCTAGTATCCAATCTAGTTTGTATAGCATAACTTAGTATGGGTCTTTCTACCCTCTAATGTATTTTAACTACGAAGTCTTGATGGAAATATTTATTATTCCATATTGTATCCGGTGTATACCATTAGCGCAGCGGTCAGTACATATACAACGGCGGACAAAAAAATGGTAACACCAACATAAATCTAGCGCTCGTTTTATATTGATTTTAAACATTGTAATTATGCCTTTCTTAGCAAACTGACTTAAAAAAAGTCACAAATTCAGAGGCGTTTCATTATAAAGGTCAATATTGTCAAATTGATTATTTAAAAAGTTTTATTAAAATAGTGGAAACGTTAAAATTAAATGTAAAATATATTGAGCAGAACTATAAACTCAACATAAAATATAAATTTAATTAAATCATTAATATTTTGGAGCAGCTCCAGTTTTTTCTAACACGATTTGCAATCTTCTATTCATTGATAGAACTAATGCCTAACATAATTTTCATCACAGTGATGCCATGCTTCCGGTATCTCCTCCCATATTTCTCCTCTATTTCTAGATCTAATCTGCCGAGAATGAATTCTGTTTAAAAGAAAGGCCCATATGTTTTCAATTGGACTCAAATCAGAACAGGGCAATTATCCTGTTGAATAACGAAATTGTTTTCTGGAAATCTTTGAACAACGCTTGGTAACATAATGGTATTCAAAATATTTCGGTAAGTCTCTCCTGAGAAGCAAGTCCCTCGACCTTCTGCGCTTATCTAAACCCATACATTAACCGAAAACCGACCACTATTATTTAAGCTATGAACATATCTTTCCTCAAATCGTTGATTTCTGGGTCTATATACTTGTATAGTATGGCATTCTACCATTATTGGAAAACCTTTTTGTCTGAAGAAACAATCTTACTCCAGTTAGTTATCATTTCTGTTTAAATATTGGAGTGCAAATCCTATTCTAATTTCTATTGCTCTTCAGTTAAAAATTGCTGCGCTGGTAATTAAACCAGCTTGCCTTGCACGTCTACGTGCAGTTCTAATCGAACCTGGAAAATCTGTTTCCTCTTGCGCTATCACACCACTGCTGTGGAAAAGGGTGCGTAATATAATTTACCAACGCAGCATCTTCTTCTTCACTAGATACTTTTGGACGTCCAGATCCAAAACTAAGTGCAACGTCATGTTGCTCATACCATCTTTTTTCATTTTTGAGATGGAGCTATAACTAATATTTAAATCAGCAGCAACACCTCTTACTGACCAAACTTCTTCTATTTTTGATATTGCTCTTACTTTTTTTCTTCTTGGCACCACAGCTCTTCAAAGAGCCTTGGCTCGCTCCACAACGTTCTGCCATTCCTTTCTTTCATCTGCTTTTCCTCTCCATCTTCGTACTCCAATTAGTCTTAAATCCTCTTCCACATCATCCAGCCACCTCTTTCTAGGCCTCCGTCTTACGGTTCTTCCCTCCGGTTTCTTTTCTAAAGCTGTTTTGGGTGCTCTACCTTGCTGCATTATATGCATGTGTCCCAACCATGCTATCCTATGGTTTTTTATTATTGCCACAATATCAAGTTCTTTGTATAGTTCTTACAATTCATGATACATGCGTATCCTCCAAACACCAGCATCATTTATAGGTCCAAACACTTTCCTTAGAATTTTCCTTTCGAAAATTAATAACCTGTTCTTATCCTGTTCTGTCAATACCCACGTTTCTGATGCATATGTCACTGTGGCTCTTATTATGATCTTATAGATCTTCAGTTTTGCATTTCTCGATAACATGCGAGACTTAAAGAGTATTTTTGTAGGGAGTAATAACATTTGTTCTGTGCACAGATTCTTGCGGCTATATCTGCTTTGGTGTTATTTGTTTCCGTTAGTATACTTCCTAGATACTTAAATCCTCCACTTTTTCGAAATTATTGTTCCCAAATTGTATTGTTTCTGGTTCTGGTTGTCTCCTTCTTTCATCTCTTGTCTGCAGCATATACTTTGTTTTTTGGTCATTGGTTTTTAGTCCTGCCTTCTCCATTTCTCTTTCTAATTCAGTAAACGGTTGTGAGCGCCTCTTTTGTCCTTGCCAGTATATCAACATCATCTGCATACGCCAGATATTGTACTGATCTATTAAACAATGAACCTCCGGGATTGTAGCTTATAGCTCTAATGCCTTTCTCTAATACAATAGTAAACAAGGATGTTGATAGAGGGTCTCCCTATCTAAGGCCCTTGTTTATTTCAAACTCTTGTGACATGGCTCCCCTTATTCTTACATTACTTCGCGTGTATCGAAGTGTCATTTTAATTATTTTATCAGGTATCCCCAATTCTCTCATTGCTGTCTCCAGGTAATCTCACTTCACACTATCATATGCTTTTCGGAAATCTATGTAGAGTTGATGTACATCTATGTTGTATTCATAACACTTCTCCAGGATTCTTCTTATTGTGAAACTATGGCCCGCTGTAGATCTATTTTTCGGAACCCACTCTGGTAAACTCCCAACATTTGTTCTATAAACTGTTCCATTTTCTCTGCTATAATCAATTACTTTTTTTTATATCACTTAAATGTATGGGCATTTTTACACTTTTGAAATAAATTTATTTTGACACTGACAACTAATTGTTACAATGAAATAAGTGCCAACTATAACACAATGACATGGACACTTATTTACAAAGGAAAAAAATTAGTGTTTCATTTTTTGTCCCCAATTGTAGCTTCTATAATCCGTATTTTAAAATAGTCACAAGCTTGGTTTAGAAAAATACCACAATTGGGACTCTGCAGGGAATACAAAAATAGAGAGTCCCAAATCGGCAGGTGGTTAGGATGGACATTTGGTGTCCCATTTTTGGATTCTCAACGAATGGGAGAATGTTTTGTTGAAGATTTCGTTGAAGCGCAACCAACCGACGAGCGCATAGTACAGTATGCAGATTACTTGACTGAATATTATATGTGTGATCTGTCAGCAAAGTTTCCACCGGCTATGTTGGGCCTGTGTACAGCAACTACCAAAAGAACGACCAATGCATGCCAGTTATTTCATGTCAAATTCAAAGCTAACTTTTACATTGCACATCTCGACATTTATAAATTTGTTCACGATTTAAATTAATTTTCAAATGGATGTATACATAAAAATAAGAAGTGTAAATTTACCAGTTAAGATTTGCCACAGTACCTAGTTATAAGAAACGAAACAAGTACGTATCTACATTAATACAAGGCTGTTTCAAATGAAATCCGGATTGTGATTATACTTTTATCACTTTTCAATATAGTCCGCTTGCCTCTCAATACACCTTTTCCATCTGTCAACCAAAGCCTCTATTCCATCAGAGAAGAATTCTGGTTTTGTGGGAAACCACTCATGCACCGCATTTTTCACGCTCTCATCATCCGGAAAATGCAGCTCACCTAAATCTCTTTTAAGTGCTCCAAACATATGGTAATCGCTTGGTGCTAGATCGGGAGAATACGGAGGATGTTCAATATCTTCAAATCTAAGTTTTTCTATTTTGCCTTGGTTGAAACACTATTGACTGTGGTACCCTTCATCATGTAATCTTCTACCTACAAGTGCTCCTTTCTTATCCCAAAAGACAGTCAACATTACATTTCCAGCCGATGAGCAGCTTTAAATTTTTTGGGTTTTGGCGATGCTGTGTGACGCCATTCTTTTGATGATTGCTTACATTCTGGCTAAAAATGGTGAACGCAGAATTCATCACCAGTCACTATACGATTTAAAAAGGCAGCTCCATCTTTTTCATAACGTGACAGAAGAACGTACAAGCTTCAATCCTTCTTTGTTTAAGCTTAAGTTTAAGTTTTAAACGTTTTTGTCCATTCAAACACACTTGAACGAGCTAAACAGCTACTTCCGTACACCTTAAAAGCGTTCTTGAATGAATTTCAGAAGGATTCACGCCTGGAGTTAAAAATCTTATCACAGAACGCATTTCTTCGCTGGTGCAACACTAAAGTGACGCCATAGCTGTCTACTGACAAATTAAATTTGTCTTTTGTTTCCAGACACTTAATAATCAATTATTCATGGCCACCCTAAATGTGTGAACTAAGTCATTATTTTCATTATTAGTAATAGGGAATGCATTTAACTTAATTAAAGACGCAATCCGGATTTCATTTGAAACAGCCTCGTAGAATCTTTTCAAAACGGAAATTTAGAAAGATTTAATTTTGTAAAAAGTGCCAGCTACCACTATAGAAAATAATTAATACACGCCCACACTATGCATATAAATATATAATATTAATGTGCAATAGTTATTGCTCCTTTTAATAAATAATAGGACATATAATTTTGTTTTTTAATTTTGTTATGTAACATAAAAGTGCTCTAAAAACGTTGTTTGTTGCCTTTAACACATATTAGACGATTAACCTGTGAGCGCAACTGGTATACGACCATTTCGATAGTTCGCGCTCAAATGGTCTGTGGGATTAGAGAAACCCATTCGTAAATCTTGACCTCGCGCGCTAATGGTATATGCCCATTGCATCATGTAGTGCTCCTGATACTTTTTAATGCCGTCTGTATTTGTTTACTAACTTCGTCTTTTAATATTGTGTTTCTTGTTATGTTTATTCCTAAATATGTAAACTCCTTCACTTGTTCTATTATCTTGCCTTGATTTTCTAATTTACACCTTATGGGGTTTTTGCTTATTGTCATGATGGATAAAATTGAACCAATTATTATTGTTGTGAATGAGGACAGCGATAGTGACTTTGATTACAGTGAACCAGATGAATGAGTTGTACAATTGCTTAAATTGTGTTATTTAGGTGTGTAAATATAATATTTGTAATCATACGAGCAACTATAATTACAAACCCTTAATAATGTAAGTACATTAGTTGTAAAATTTGGACAAATACAAGCAGTTTAGATTCTTGTCATTATAAATAAGTAAATGTTCAAGCACTGCTGGAAAAAAAAGGAAAAGTACCTTCTTTACCTAAGCCGCTTAAAACTCAGACAATGGGGATTACTGGTAAAGTCTAAGTCTTTCATTGTCCGATAGATCCAAAATATTGCTAATCTATCACAAATTTTCCAGTATATTTCACAACACTGTGTCTAAGGATAGTATGATCGACGCAGAAGTTTGTACAAAACTCTGTTCAGAATTTTGTACAATTGTTTTTGCAAAATTCTGTCTACCTGCCATACAGCAATATTTAGTACAATATTCTGTAGATTCATGTTTTAAAATCTACAGAAGTTTGTTCAGAATCTGCGTCGCATCGATGTGCAAACGAGCAATTTTTAGTGTTTATTGATGACCACAGAGTGCAATGAGGTAAATGTTTTACCACATGTTTACACCACCACGCCGACGCTAACCCTGTCCACACTTAATATAACTTATAATCACAAAAAAATGCACCCAAAAATACAAAAAAATAATAGAATGCAAGACGCCAACAAATTAACAAGATTCGTGGTTAGGTAAACAATTATTATGAAACCTTGATAAAATTCTACATTATCCACCGTCACATGATTATTTTAACAGTTTTCTCATAGATATCAACGTAATTTTAACCTATTTGTGCATGCTTACAGACAAAATTTCTCAAAGAATTCTGGTTCAGGTCGTACAAGTTTCGTAAAATTTTGAACAAAATTATGTGTTTACATTTTGTACAAAATTCTGTATCATGTCATACTAGCCTAACTTAAACCTACAGTGTATTTATATGATCTATATTATACCATATAAAATACAAAAATAAATAGATGTCATTAGAGAATGGTTTCGTCAACAGCCGCAAGAATTTTACCAGCTGGGAATATATAGATTATTACGACAGTGAGACTCATACCTTAATGTAAATGGAATTTTTTTGAATTATTTATTAAAAAATTTGTTACAGCCTCCACACGTATTTCTACTGAACAATCATATTCTCATCGTTTGGTGTTAAAAGGGACTAAGTGTAGGCCTCGTATATAACTTGAGTGGGAGGTTGCCTACTATTCTTTATTGTTAAAACAAACCAAGTTACATGCTTAGCACCTTTTAACACCAAACAACTGCATTTTGTTACACAGTAAATGTCAAGTGGCATTCTGTCACTATCAGATCAAACCAGGGTGTATGACATATAAAACATTAATTTGTTATTCATTGTGTGTGCTGTTGTGCAGTGAAGAAATAGAGCTAATGGAAATTTCGTCTAATAGTGAAAATGAATCCAAATTAGCCCAAATCAAAGAAATGCAAACGGGGAACCAGAAATGGTGAAGACTATAAAAGTAAGATTAACATGTAAGAGTCAAAGAGTCAGATTACAAACTACAAAGGTAAAAAGGAATCAATAAAAATAGAGAAAAGTGCGGCAGCTTCCTTTTCATGCCCAAATAAGTTAAGAAAAAATGCTCATACGAAGACCAATCTGGGACCAATCTGGATGAATGCGACAGAGAGGATTTGAGACGAACTATTATAAATTCCAAGGTTCCTACCATAAAAAGCATTTTAAATAAATTCCAGGATGCTGTTGATTACACCAGAATTGTAAGAACTGACCAGAAGAAAAAGTCATCATGAATTTGCCACCTCGAAGTGAAGTTTTCGATAATGCCCTATACCACAAAGTTTATGCAAAACTTGTATCACCTCGGCAAGCAGAAGAGAGAATATGAAGAACTGGCTTGAGAGCAAAAATATACCTTTTTCGGATACTATGCTAATTAAAATTCACAAACCAAAGTATAAAACCTGAGATAGATACAATTTTGGAAGATAAAAGGCATCTTGTATTAAGACTGCCATCGTACCACCCTGACTTAAACGCAATCGAGCTTGTGTGGGCCTCCTTAAAAGCAATATGTTGTTCAACACAAAGTGAATTTTAAATTAAAATATGTAGAAAAATTGCATAAAAACTTTTTTGGACGAGTGGACGAGTGGAAATCATGATGTATTCAAGCAATTAAATGTGAAAAAGAATTTATGAAAAAGGAACCTGCATTAAATGTAGTGGTAGACAATTTAATTATAAACTTGGGAAAAGTCAGTGAAACAGAAAGAGAAAAGCGACAGTTCTGATGAAATTTTTTAAGCTTGATGTTTGAGGATAAGTACTGCCATTATCCGAAAAATTTAGTTTTAAGCTTCGCATCGCATTCACTGTTACCACAACCACGCTTACTATTTTATCATCCATAAACTCTTTATTAGCATAATTACTTCAATTTAAAAGATTTTAGTATGGCATTGACGTATCCTGCCATTTTATCTAATAACGGTTATCAAGTTAATGTTAATTTGATAGATGTCAAAAAGTGTAATCAATATGAAGCTTAAGGATTACTAGATTCTAATAAAAAATACGGTTATTTCAATGAATTACTTGATCATATGTTATGAAATTCACATATAAAATTACCTAAGAAACAAAATCGCAATAAAAAATGTTACTTGGGGAGCAAAAAAGTTTCTCTTGTTTGTTTCAAAAACTATAAAATGTTACTTGGTCCCTTTCAACAAGAAACCATTCACTTAATCATTTAAATTTAGTGAATTGTATGGACAGCAAGTTATTTAATTTTTTTTGCCTTAATTATTTGAAATTCAGAATTATTAATATGTTTTATTTAAACAGCAAAAAGTTATTCAAATCTGTTGAAATTTACATAGAAAAAATATTGAACAAAAATCTATTAATTCTGTTGCCCACATACTTTAATGTTTTTCCAACAAATATAAAGAAAGTGACACACAAGGAATATTAAAAATATTAATTCTCAGCAAACCACCAATCAATTTTATTTACTAAAATAAACCAAAGAAGCATATGTTTAGAATGGCTATTTATTCAATTTATTTGCTTCTGTTATAATGGGCCTCTAAGGCCTATGAAAGCTTCATAATAATAAAAAACTATTTTAGTGGTTTTTTAAATTCAATTTTCTGTTTAAATTTAGTTAAAATGAATGGACATGTTTTGCCTTTGCGGGAATATCTGTTAAATTATTAAGTCTTTCTTGCATTAATTCCTTAAAATTCACATTAAGCAACAAAAAGCTTTTCTTTTCATTATTAATAATACTGTTTTTACTTACTACAATTTGTTAATGTTTATGTGTAATTATATGTTAAGTAATAAACATTATTAGGATATATAATTGATTTTGAATACTTACACTCTGTAATAAAGAAATTAAGCATTGTTAAAGCCACAGTATGTCCACTGAACATGTAATCGCCACATGTTCTCACACCTTGTATGGACATGCCGGCACCACTCCATATTGCGTACGCATGAGAAATTTTTGACGTGAGATCACTGAAGTAGAATCCTTCACGGGAAGTGTAATTTTTGGGTTGGCACTGAAGATGAGCACCTGGGACGCTTAACGAAGTAATTAGCATTGTCACACAGCGAAGAAGAAAAACTGTTCCAGACAGAGCAAAAAAACGCCGCATTAAAATGAACCTAAAGAAAATCTAGTAAGTTAGATGTTTCAAAGCTGTATGGTACCACTTACCGGTGTTTGTGAAAAAGCAACACAAGTAACCATATTGTAAACAAAACTGTCCCTGTAATTTCACACATATCAAATGCCCACGGTATGTGGGGAACATTGTCTAAAAATATGTCTGGAAGCGGTGGATACTTTTTCATATCAGGCACTCTATCATGCACTATAACCATTACAAAAGCGGTTATCCATGTAACACCAACTACATAACAGAGGCTGAGGAATGCTTTGAATATTTCTGGTGGTAATCTCTGAGTTCGTCCATCTTCTGACGCTGGTGGTGATACTCGATCCGATTCACAATATTCACTATAATCGTGTTTCGAGTAATGATGATTTGTTGAATATAAAGCAACAGTTGATAACTCTGTTAGTCCTAACATAACCATAATGTTATGGTTTTCCCTTTGCAAGGCTTTCACTGAGATGTACAGGCATTTGCGGTCACGTAAATTCAAACAGTTTAAAGGAGCCAGTGTAAAATCTTGTTCGTTTAGGGCAAGTAAACATTTTCCGTTTACCTGGTGTGTTCTGCACAAAATATGAACGGTTTCTTCCTCAAAGCCTTCCTTCTCTAACCACACTTCGGTGTCTGCTTGCGTCCAATCCAATACACACAACTGGCTCATTTTTTAAATTCTTTTTTAAACGGTTGTTAATTCATCGCTTAGTTATTCAGTTCAAAAATGAACTGTTGTTTTGTTGGTTTGCCTTGTGAGTGACCTAACCTACTTGTGACGTTCGTATTATACATAAAACACTTGTAAGAAGCAGGCCGTGTTTACGTGATGGAAAATTGAACGTTTGCACTTTCCCTATGATTCATACTGTATAATATCAGTCTCAAATCACTCTAATAATCACATTGAATACCGTTGATTTAGAATTATCGAATGATTTGGGTGATTCCAGATATAATCCAATTCTTCTTTAAAATAAATGCATTATTTCCTGTAACTCATTTGATTTGAAAAAGTATGCTTTTATATTCAAATGAATACAGAAGCAATTAAAATCCTAAAAATATAAATAAAAAAATAGTAATGCAGAAAAATTTCTAACGTAAAATTTCTTTAAAAAATGCTTAATTGGTGCATGGCACTGCAAAAAATATATACTTTATAAAATAAATGCTTTTAGATTATTAATAATTAAAATTAAATCCATCAACCAGTTTTGGTTTAACTGCTAACTTTTTCATAATTTCTGGTAGGCTTCAGAGATGACATCCATCCGTAATTAGTAAATAACTTTGTAGAACATCAAAACTCTTACTCTAGTTTTGAAAAATTATTATCAGTTGCTTTATTCGCACAAATGTTTATACACACTAAAATTTTGACATTTAAGGAAAATCATACAACTTAACGTTTATGTATATCAATTGGTTTTTAAATAAACCACGACCTGCTTGATTAGCAAGACGAAGTATTTTATCCGGCCTGGGCATTATTGAGCTTCACGTAATCCTCGCATGGCGCCACCTACCGTATTGTATTGTATTAATATTTTGATTGAGCGAGACCTCGGACGCGGTTTTCCAAGCATCTCTTTATACTTAGGCCATATTTGGCCCATTGTGCACACTAACTTTTAACGTGTTACACATCGCAGTGGCACGGGACCTACCGCTTTATTTCTTATTCGACAGGAAGCGCACTTTCAGATTCTTCCCCGCTAAAAAAGTCTCACTGACCTGGGTCGGAATGGAACTTGTGTTGTTGGATCGATAGGCAAGTACGCTGACCACTAGACCACCGAAGCCGGGCACTTATCGTATTGTATTTGAATGGGCCAGATCTAGGACGCGGTTTTCCAAGCATTTCTAAGCACTGCAGCCACCATTGGCTTATTGTACATCCTAACTATGAATTTTGGCTATCTGGAGTAGATCCAACTCCAGTAGTTATTTTTAAGGTGTCACACGTCGTAGTGTCACACATAGTAGTGGCACGGAACCTACGGCTTTACTTCTTATCCGACAGGCGGCCCACTTTCAGATTTATCCCTGCTAGAAAAATCTCATCGACCTCAGACGGAATCGAACCCGCGTTCTTTGGAGCTATAGGCAAGTATACTGGCCACTAGACCACCGAAGCCGGTTGCTACTTACCGTCGTGAAAACCCTATCGTGACATCGCATTTTTTCGTAAAAATTGACAATTAAATCTGAAAATTTCAGAATTTTTGCATTCTGGTTTATTCAATTAATTTCTATATATTTATTGTGCGGGTTTTTGTATTATTTCTATAATTCTTTCTTAGAAATTTGTCTTTGTCCAACTTCACGTGATTGATTGCATTTATGTTATTTCAGATTCAAATTTTCTTTATTTTTACTACATCCGTATTTGTCCGTAAAGTAGCTTCATACGTTCCTCAATAATGTTAGCAGATCCTGTAACGAAGGTGCCAATAACATAGCTGTTGATAAAAAAAAGTTTTTTAATCAAATTTATACTTCGGTCGTACAATATTCTTAAGCTAGGCGCGTATTCGCATTTCTCTAAAAAGTATCATTACTAAGATATTGTACTTACAGTAGATGCTGAATTGCATTCCAATTTCCAAGAATTTCTATCTGATGGTGTAATCAAGTTTAGCTGATCTAATGGAACTACAGATACATGCAAAACGTATTTCTAATTGTTTATAGTTACGGTTTGCATTGTTTCTTAAAATGAACGGGTTTGGTCATATTCGTTGTCTAATACTTCAACTTTTGACTACTTTGGCAATTATCTGAACTGTCAAAATATAAACCGTCGGTGTCGGTAACTAGCGCCAAGTGGAGAATATTTGCATTTTCTTGAAGTATTAATAAAACTCTCAGGCCGGATAACACGGCTCATCGCTACTTTAGTAGGTCGTTAAAGTTAGAATTACAAAATAATTTTGGCGGTTTCAATTTTGAAGGTAGTGGTTGGCAAAAAATACCGATTTACTGTAGAAATGCAGTTTTAAAATACTACCAAAAATATATGTAACTTCGGTTTGTGGTTGCAGATTGTTTCTGTAATTTTATTTTGCAGATGAATTTTTGATATTTTTCCGGGTAATTATAGACTTATAGAAAAGAATTAGCTACGAAACAATATACCGTGTATATTTTAATAATAATAATAATAGACAATTGTCTATTGTTATTATTAAAATATATGTATGAATTTCAACGAAGTAAGGCAACAAACAATTAACAATATACCATGTGTTGATTTTGAATACGCTCCATAGGGAAAATACATGCGTTTGTGGAATTCGTCAATTTCCTGTTCCCCAAGTTGAAAAACGCACCCAAAACAGAACGAAGGAGGGATGTTAATTTTCCAGAGATTACATCAATTTTCTATTTCTATAATATCAAATTGAGTGATAAATTTGAACAAATGTACACATGTAGTGTTGTAATATCACCAAATCCGATGCGCGATTACCGTCAACGTGGCGTAGTGATAAAAGATTAGCTACGTAATGCGATCTTCGGGAGTTCGAATCCTCTCTTCTAATTTTTTTAAATTATTTTTTATGAAATCTGTTAATATTGTAAAATTAAGCCAAGAACTCTTACTCAAGTACGGAGATAATTTTATAATCGTTTGGGTTGCTCTATGAATGCAGATGGTAATTCATTCGAGCATTTGATTAATTTAAATTTTTTTTTATGGTAGGGATGAAGGCCATCATCCTTTATGATCTTGTGAACAGTGGTTTTTGATGCACCAACAACTCTAGAAACAGCACGCTTCAGTTACCAGATCAAGAACCTCCTCTTCTAAGTTATTGTCTCTTAACAGTTCTTGGTCGACCTCTATCCCAATTTTGAACGGGAAGGATATTTCCAGATTCTCTAAATCTGTGATTTGCAGCTCGAATTACTACGTGGCTTGGATATCTTCTATTAGAAAAAAGCTAAGCGTAAACCCTAGCAGCCTCATTGCAGTTTCCCCCACATTCCGCAAGAATCCAAATCATATCCACCTACTCGTTTATAGCATACACCATAATGATGGTCAAGACACGAGTGAACTCAATAACACGAATTTAAGGAGAATTTAATGCAGAATTCGTAATGTCAATTCAAAATTGATTTACTTGACACACGTGTCAAAACGCAAACAATAGATTTTCGAAATTTTTATCGCAGTACCTATGCACCTACATGGTTGTCAAATTGTACTTTTACCAAAAGTATGATTTTTAACGGTACTTCCAAACGAAGAACTAAATGGCTAATTCATTGTTAATTAGCGGTTTTGAATTAATTTAAGCTTCCTCATTAAGCAAATACATGTTTTACTTAATTTCTTATAACCACTTGGTTAAAATTCTGAACTAAAGGTATGAGTAATATAATAATAATAATATATGAATAAGTAAACCGTAGCAGAATGTGTGCAGACCCATAGATGACACGGGGCTGCGGAACCTTGGCTACGCCACTGCGTGTTCCTGGTGACCGAATAGATAGTCAGTAGGTCTGATACAGATTGTAAATGCAATCCTTTGTCGGTTGGCATAAAAAATTTTCTCCTGTGTACATCGGACTCTGTACGAATACACTTTGTTTATTGTTTCATTTCACGCAGTTGATGTTGGATTAGTTAAATCGAAGATAAATAAGATAAATTCTTTTGCAAGAGTCTCTTAAAAGTAAATAACAAACAATGTCGCGTGCGTCAACAAGGTTTGACACAAAGAAAGTCGTAAGTTCTTTATTTCACCAAAGTGACATAATTCTAACCTAAAATGTCCACCCTAAAATCTATTTTTTTAGAATTCCGAACTGGTCACTTTAACGTACGGTTCTCTGGTAGCCCAAATGGTTAAAGATTTGGAAAATCCTGAAGATGTAAACAAGCAACTAGAGCGTTTGGGTTATAACATGGGTATTCGCCTTGTTGAAGATTACCTTGCAAAAACGAGTACAGGTCGTTGTCTTGATCTTAAAGACACCGCTGATAAAATTCAGAGCGCTTTTCGTATGTACTTGGGCGTACAGCCAAATGTTTCTAATTGGAGCCCTGCTGGGGATGAATTTTCATTTATCCTCGACTCGAATCCATTAACCGACTTGGTGGAATTACCAGAGGATTTGAAAAGTTTACGTTACTGTAATCTTATATGTGGAGCTATCAGAGGTGCTTTAGAAATGGTACAATTAGATGTGCAAAGTTGGATAGTGCAGGTAATTACAAATTTTGTGTGGAAGATTAATTAAATAAATATCTACCCCAGATAGGCAAAATTCATAGTTAGGGTGTACACCTTAATCTCGACCATTCAAAATGAAGTAAATAACATATAATGTGAAGAAAGCATTATTTACATTGATGTATGCTTCAGGTGCAAGCAATTACAAGTTTTAAATTAAACGTATGTAATTATAAATTTCAAGTCAGTTGTGCTATTGCAAATACTTATGTACTTGTACTGTAGTTGTGATTATATAATGAAAAAAAAATGTGAACATCATGCAGGTTTTTTTTATAGGATCAACTCAAAGGCGATTCTAATACCGAGATAAGGGTTAAATTTATACGCAAATTAGAAGATGCAATCCCAGCAGGAGAAGAATAATTTAAATACTATCTATTCCAGTATGAATAAATTTTTTAGACCTTTTTGAATATCAAAACTAATAAGATAATTTAGTGTACCAGTAATATATTCGTTTCTATTGTTATTATTTTGCAAAGGTTTTATATTATAAAAAGTAATTGTGATTATAAATGAGTAGCGAAAATGATTTTTTAGTTAGTTAATAAAAAAAACTTGCTAATAACAATGCAAGTAAAGCATGTACAGTCAAAAGAGCATCCGAAATGGTTGCTGGAGAGTACTATTTATTTCTTTGGAGTACAGCAGACTGCAATGTGGTTAGTTTTTACGGAATATAAAAAGTACAACTATTAAGATGTAAAGTAGGAAGAAATTAATTCTCCATATTAATATCAGAAACGTAGTTGAGTGCTATTACATAAAAAATATTTTTTTTTTCAGTTTGTAAAATACCAAATTACATATTTCATTCAAAATATGTTGTATATCTGTTTATACCAGGTTACAATGTTACCAACAATATGTTTAAGGAAAACCTGCAGCAGTTGATATTGATCGTGGCATCATAACGGATGGAATGCGATCAATATAAAACTGCAAGGAAAAGTAAATGCAGCTGCTCCTTACTGCAGAGAAATTATAGGCAATACAAAAAGAAAATTAAAGTTGTTTGTTTAAGCAATTATTAGTTTTGAAATTGCTTTAGTTTATACCAGAATCTTTTAACAGCTTTAATGGGCCTAAAATGTTTTACAGAGAAGTCCATGAGAATCGTGCAGTATGACTAATGTTTGACAATCTAATAACATTCTTAAAATTAAGTGTTTCACAAAAAATTGGAAAGTAGAAGTAAGTTACACAGCAAGGCTCTAAACTGTGAGGACCCTACAACTAAATACTACACAGTCACACTTATCTTATCCTTGATGTGGTTTGTTAATGATTTGAAATCTATTATTACAATGTACTATAACCCAAAACCAACAGTGAGTCAACAATTACTTTGAACTTTAATAAAATAAAGATTAAAGTTCGATTTTAAAGATATTATTTTGTTTTCATATTAGTTCAACTGATCATTGTTGTTTTTCTCATGAAACATTTCAAATGAATCGTCCTAAATAATATCTATTGTACTTTTATGCGTTATAATTGCTGCTACAGTTCTGTTTGCACTAAATTCCAATTTAATAATTATCTTATCCAATAATTTACCTAACAAATTCTATTTAATTTTTAATGTTGATTAACAGTATGAAAAGTTATCAAGGAGAACTAATTTAATTGATAGTTGCAAAAATAAATGCCTGAAAAGAAAACCTTAGAATATAATTTATATTCTAAGCTTAAAACCAATGCTGTAGGTATGATAATTTCATTTACTTTCTATGATCTTCAGCAACCATTTTTACATGGCCGGGTTTTTGTGATCTAGAACACCTTTTCTGTTTTACATATACCTTCAGATATTTGTAATCCTAGGTTTTCACATATTAGTATTTACGGCTTATGGAAGTCCTTATACATTCTAAATAGCTTTCATTATAACATTATAGGCGTTTTCTGTTAAATAAATGTAGTGTTGTAATACCGGTCATTAGTTTTTTTGGTAAGTGACCTTGCAATGTGATCTGGACATTTATATTCATTTTTACAAATTGTTAAAATCGGTGTGGATCAATCGCTTATTTATACGCTTCAAACTAATGGGTAATATGACTATTATTAATCAATAGTCGAATCTGAAAAAAGATGAAAAGTAAAACACACTAGTATCAACTTTTTAACTTTATTTATTTTATTTTTTATTTATTATACATGAATGTCATATAAGCATAAGAATAAGTTTAAAATTATACAAGTTTTAATGTTCTGACAATAACTTATAACCTGCTTTCAAATACAAAATCTTTGTCCCGGCGTCATGGCTTTCATTTTTATTTTCATGATCATTTAGTTCCATTCTTTGGACTTCATGGCAATCTTCTAATACCTCTATTTCATATATTTCTTCATTTTTAATTTCATTCTCAACATTTTGATTGTCTTCGGGTTTTTCTTCTATTTCCATATTACTATTAACATTTGTAATGTCATCACAGCCTGTATCAGATTGAGATTGGTTAATATTTTCATTGTCGGACTCCAGGTAATGTATGTGTTCAACGAAGTCCTCAGTGTTGTAGTCAAGGTCTTCCAAATCAGAATTACAAGTTTCGTCTTCAATAGTTTCATTACTTTCTCCTCCATGTTGCAAAGTCTATGCCACATTGATTTTCTTAAAATCCTCAAGTGTTAGGAAATTCAAGTTGCACTTAACTGCTACAAGTTTTTCTGTTCTCTCTCAACAATTAGATACTCTTTTCCAAATCTTATCGTCTAGTACAATAGTTTTAATTGGTATTATAGATACACATTTGTCGAACACAACTGCTTGAATGAAGTCCTTGTTTTTTAACAGACTATCCAAGAATGGATATACATAGCCCCACCTAGTGTCAGTGGCGTAGCCAGAGTTAGCCCTTGGGGAGGGATATACCGTGAGTTCAAAAAGTAATTGCATAACGGTTGGCCATGGAATAATAAAATAATGTCTAATGCAAGCTTTGTATTCCAATTGACGTTTAGGCACAGCCTTAGCTAGGGTGTACAATGGGCCAAATGTGGCCTAAGTGCATAGAGATGCTTGGAAAACCGCGGCCTAGATCTTGCTCCTTCAAATCATCATCATCGTCACGGTACAATAATAAAAGAAAATCCGCGAGCTTAGCTCTCAACGTATACCTATAGTAGGTAACTGTTTATTTACGTTTTTTTTAATAGATTGTATGGAAAAATGTGCAAATATTAAAGAATACTTAATAAGAACAATATTTTTAGAATACTAGCATTTATTCAACAAAAAACATTATAAACCAAAATCTAGGCGCCGTGGTTTTTTTTGGCCAGTTCGTCAAATATTTCATCTACTTCAACTATTAGTATTTCCAGGTGTATCGTCAACATTGCTAAACCGTTAAGTCGATTCTAAAACTGAGAAATCAAACAGTATGATTAGATGTGTTTTGATTCAATTTAATGTCGCGAATATTCGTTCTGGTGTGGCTGTTGAAACTGTGCAGAACATTTTCAGCAGTCTATGAATGTTTGGATATGCAATTTTACTGCACATACGTATCTCGTAGGTCTACGGTTCGTTGTTCTTTAACTGGAAGCCTGCTTAACCTTTCGACCAGAGTTTTAGTTCAGTAAATATGCAGCTTTTGGAAACTTCTGGGAGAAAATGGGTTATCAATTCTTCAAACGAATCCGTGGATGGTTTATGTTACACTTATGCCAGTATTTATTTTTGTAGAAAATACAGATCCATGTGGTTTTTTATATTTTGTTACAAAACATGTGGGGGAGTTTATATTGCAAGATTTGAAAAGGAAATAATATGGCCAAATTTGAGAAATTTAGATTTCGACAAGCAATAGTAAATAATGTAAATTTATTGATCCTAAAACATTCGAAGATTTCTAATTTTGTCTGCTTAAGCATTTTCAGAGTGGAAGCTATTTTTTAAGATTTTAGCCCTTGGGGGGATATATCCCCCCCCTCCGTGGCTACGCCACTGCCTGGTGTTAACGGGAGTTTGAAGCGCGATTTCATGTCCAACTTGCTCAAATTGAATTTTTTGAATACCTGTTTAGGAATGTGCTTTTTTTTTAAGAACTGTACAATTTTTTTGCTATGGCTATTAGAGTAGATGTAATTACTAATTGGAAGATATCTTTTGGAAACAGATTAAAGGAATGAGCTGCACAACCATAAACAGTTAAATGAGGATGCTAGTCATATATTCCACTTATGCACATTCAAGATGAGCTAGGTATCATATCGCATTACATAATAAATAGATTAGCTCAGCGTCTGGCGAGTTTAGCTTGTAACACTTCTTTTAATCTCTTTAGTTAATTCTGAACGTCAAAGATGACACATGTATTATTTCTTCCACGATTTGTATACTTATTTACGTGTAATAACAAATAAAGTTTTTAAAAAGATAGTTTCTTTTGTTAACAACAAAAGCTGCTTTCCTTTCAGTAGTTCCCATGCAGCTCGCATTGTGGGTGCATTATCAGTGCACAATGAATGGGCTTTCCCGCAGCCAGCATCTATCAATTCATCAATAACAGAGCAAATATATGCAGCTGTATTTAATAAATATTGGCTCAGGAGTGGCAAATACTATATTTATTAAAGAGATGCCATTTATATCTGTCCATCCATCACTCAAATTGTTATGGAATCAGAGCTGTTAATTTTAGTTTTGATGCATTGCTGAATTAAATTAAATTCGTTATTTAAAAATACTGTTGACAACATTGATCTAGTTGGAGGTTTATATGACGGTCTGATTAACTGCAAAGAACTGAAAAAATGGGCATTTTCTACAAACGAAAATGGGATTGTACCACTAAATATGGCTTTTGCTAACACTCGATCTACTTTTTCCTTCGAATCTTATCGATCGAATCAAAACATTATGACATCTTACTAATCTTAGAAGACTGAAAACTTTAGAAATAAATAAAAACAAGGATTAGATAAAGATAATTCAATAGAAGGAATAAAGTTCTTATTATAAAAATTATAAAAGAATTTTTTGCACAATCGGGGAGTTTGACGTTTACTGCTTTAATTATGACAACAATTAAAATTCGTCCGTTGTCACATAGCAACTATCATATAATTACCAAAACGATAACTCTGAAAACAGAAAACTTTTAAATATTTCTAAGTTTTAATTTTGTTATTGCGGCAGTCGTCCAAAAAAGTACCTAGTAAGTATTGTGATCATTAATTGTCCTACTGGTACCAGATGTATTGGAGATCGAGACGAAGTCATCATCAAGCGGTTGGAAGCACTTACTGCCTTTAATACTCAGTGGCGGCTCGTGAGTTAAGAAAGAGGGTGGGCACAAGAAAAAACTTACCTATTTTTTGTACATAAAATCCATTCTCCTATTTATCATGCTGGAAAAGACGTCTATAGTAGTTTCATCGGCCTCCAAAACAATGAAATTTGCAGATTTAATTTTTTTTTAATATTTCCTGCTTGTAAATTTGCAACATTGCATCTAGCAATTCGTTCTGAATAGTTTTTGAGACGCCTTTAAACACTTGTGAACCTTTCATATGTACTGCAAGCACAGCGTCTAATTCGGCAGCAAAGTTGATTAACCCTACATA
>JABXWE010030593.1:0-13250 GCA_014611495.1 Limonius californicus
CGCTAGTGACAGATCCAACTTGGCGTTTCCCTTCTAATTCAGCCACTTTGAATGGCTTTTTTTGAACAGTGGTGAACCCTGATTCGTCATACTTGTATATTTTACTCCCGGTTAATTTTTTTCATCCACCAAGCCTTCCAAAATCGTAAAAAACTTATTTACCCTTTCCTCAGTGAATCCTTTTATTCTCTTCATGGAGGTGGCCTCGGGTTGGCGTAGTGACAACTTTTCGTGTAACGTCAGAAACCCATAGTACCACGCTTTTCCTGCCAAATTTCTTGCGTCAAGTACACTACCCCAACACAAGATGGAGCCTCTTTGATTTAAACATGTACCTAAAACCGAGGTAGTCCAATTTACCAGACGGTTCAATTTACCTGACTCTCCCCTATATATATATATATATATATATATAACATTAAATAAATAATAAGTTTAAGAATAGTATGGCTAGTATGAAATATAACTTAACATCATTATAATAAATCTATTATTTTAAATTAAAACATAGTAGGTATAGGTATCTCTAGCAACCTAGTTCTAACATTCAAAAAAACTTTGTAAAATTTTCAGTTCTCACAAAAATTGTCAAAATTCTCGTGATTTGTCAGGCAAGCAAATACACTTAAACGTCCAATTTTAAATTGATGGAACATTCTTCACAATGAACACGTTTTATCCATCTCTGCTCATGAAAAAATGAATTGCTGCGCTCGCTGCGGCAGGGAAGTTTATTTTGCCGAACAGAAAGTAGCCTGCAACAAAGTTTGGCACTCATTTTGCTTCAGTTGCCGTAAGTTGTCCTCATTTGCCACTGCTTCATCATACCTAAACTTGCTTCTTCTAGATAAGTGCAGGAGATTGTTGGATACGTGTTCAGTAAACACATACGAGGGAGAAATCTACTGCAACGCATGCTATAAAACTTGTGACCCGTGTCTTGTAGACACTTCGTGCATGCCTTGCAGAAGCCCCTGCGAAAGGCCTTGTAAGGTATCCTGTGACCCTTGCAAGGAACCCACTGACCCTTGTATGGTACCCTGCTGCTGTTGTAATGATCCTGGTACGCCCTGTAAGCCTAGGTGCAGGCCCTGCGACCCATGTGAGGACCCCTGCAACCCAGTTTGTAAACCTTTGGTTGTGAGAACCTGCTCGAAGCCTACTTGTTGCTACCCTACTAGCGACGCGTATTGTTTGCAACCCACGTGCCCCACAAAGAAGCCCGTATCTGTTCCCCTTTGTTTGGTAATTGAATATAAGTAGTTCTAGAATATCTAAGCTGTTAGCACCTATGTTTCTCGCTATGAATGAATTGTATTTTTGGGACAAAATCGGGAATCCTCGGTGAATAATGCCCTCCTTAGCAAAAGCGTGAAACAAATAGTAGCAAAGCGGGTATAAACATATCTTAATTTTGCTACCGAAGAGTGATGTTTTTAGAAAAGTAGACAGCTAGTTAGCATTTTCAACTATACAAAGGGTTTTGTTAAAGTATGCGTTAATAGTTGCAGTCATGAAGTTTACTATTACTAAGTAGAAGATGTACAGAAGAAAGTCATAAAAGGAAAAGAGATATAAACGCACTACATAGGATGGTATGGAACAATCACCTCGCCAAAGAAACTTCAGGAGCCGGCAATAGTTACACTATTGGCACGGGCTTTGCAACCACGAGGTACCGAGCAAACATTCTTTCTCAGACAAGCTTAACACAGGAGTTAGGTAAAATGCTGAAGTTGGTGGAGAGGTTCAGGATAAGAGCTTTTCTTGAGTCTAATAACAGAAGATTATCATTAAGTATAGCTAACAATGGCTGCAGGTACGTTTTAAGAAAGTAGGAGTACTATTTATCACGATCACGCAGGGCAAGCGTGGTGATTATCTTCCAAAATCCCCCAAGCTTAATGAAGCCGTCGAACCGTAAAACACGAGTATCACAGGCAAGTAGAGGAGTCGCAGAATCTCGCACTGTGTCACCAATTTAGAATTTATGTTAAAAGATCTAAGCAAGCAACCAAGAAAATCCGGATTAAAAATAAACATCGAGAAGACAAAAATACTACTTCCGACACCGTGTGAACCAAGAACACAGGTAAGGATAAACAACAAAATAGTAGAGGATGTGGACGTGTGTGCAATGAAAATCAGACGGTGGAACTTAGGAAAGGGAAACATTGGCTGAATTAGGCAAACTGCCTTACATATTTAAGAACAAAGAACTACCGTCATACCAGAAAGTGAAAGTATTTAGTCGGGGTATATGTAATTTCAGTGATTACATATGGTGCAGAAACTTAGACGCTTACCAAGAACGTCATTAAACAAATTCAAGCTACCCAAAGACGAATCAAGTGATCTTGGGAATCACGTTCTGAAGTTAGAAGAAAAGGAGAACAACGGTTAAAATTAATATCTGGCAATTGCTCTACCACAGAGGAAACAATGACAATGCCTATGGTGGTACGGGATTTTTAGTGAACAAAAAAAAAGCACCGCACATAAAAGAGTACAGAAGTATCTCAGATAGAGTAATATATTTAATACTACAAATAAACAATAAATGTAAATTAAAAATTATTTAGGTATATGCCCCAACATCATCGTACGAAGAGGAAATTGTGGATGCCTTTTTACGAAGATATAGCAAGTTTTTTTTTTTTAATATCTTTACTTTATTAGCAATCAGAATTACATTGTATTCTATAGGCTAATGTGATGTCTTAAGAGCTAAAATACTCTATAAAATGACGTTACCAGACCCCGCTCCAACGAGGGGATCTTCAGTCTCCTAGGAGGTCTGCTGGCCAATGTTTCTTTAATCTTCTTCCCATAGGTGCTTCGAGTAGAGGTTGAAGTAGAGGATTCATATGGTTTGTGATTCTATCGTGATGTTTTATACTGCTAGCTAGGATAACTTCCTTAACGTATGGTACATGTAGATCTTCATGCAGCGCGTGATTGGTTACATACCAGGGTGCACCAGTCAGCATTCTAAGTATTTTGGATTGACATCGTTGTATTATCTCTACGTTGGATTTGCTAGCACAACCCCACAATTCTATGCCATACCTCCAAATCAGTGCGATGATTGTCCTGTACACTAGGAGTTTATTTTCCAATGACAATTTGGAGTGTTTGCCCAACAGCCAGTATAGTTCCTTGGTTTTGAGATCTATTTGCTTCTTCTTCTTAATTATATGGTTTTGCCAAGTAAGTCTAGAGTCCAGATGGAATCCTAGATATTTCGCACATGAAGCTCTTAGTATTTCCGTGTTGTTTATATAATTCGGTGGGCATTGCTCATGTCTCAATGTAAAGTTGACTTGCTGGGATTTATTTTCGTTGATTTTGATCTTCCATTTGTGGAGCCAGTTTTGCAACTGATCAAGATGATTTTGTAATATTTGGGAAGCTCTAATAGGATCTTTGTGAGTGGCGAGAAGAACTGTATCGTCCGCAAAAGTTCCAGTGACGATTTCTCTGCTAGTGAGGATGTCGGCAGTATAAAGTATGTACAGGACCGGGCCTAATACGCTACCTTGTGGAACCCCTGATTTTATTGTGTAATTTTGGGACACCTCACCATTTACTTTAGTTCTAAATTCTCTATCACTGATGTAAGATTTTATCAGGCTGTAGTACTTGAGTGGGAGGGTTTCTTTGATTTTATAGAGCAACCCAGCATGCCAGACCTTGTCAAAGGCCTGGCTAATATCTAGGAAGGCTGAAGTGCAATATTCTTTTTGTTCATATACTTGGTTTATTACTTGGGTTATGCGATGGGTTTGTTGCGTTGTTGAGTGGAATGGTCTAAATCCAAATTGATGGTGAGGAACCCAATCTTCAGAATTTGGGTCGCAGTTAATTCGCAAAAGTAGAAGTCTTTCGAGTACCTTTGACATGATGGGCAATAAACTGATAGGGCGATATGACGAGACTACTGTCGAATCTTTTCCTGGTTTGGGAATCATTATGATTTCAGTAGTTTTCATCTGTTTGGGCCAGTAACTAAGTCGTAGGATTGCGTTGTAAATATACATGAGTGCCAATATCCCTTTTCTAGGTAGTTCACATAACATTTTTGCTGTAACCCCATCTATACCAGGAGCTTTCTTGGTGTTTAGTCGGCTAATTTCTTTGTGCACTTCTTTTGGTGTAAAATATTTGATTGGTGGTACGTTATGAGGAATGTTGGAGAATTGCATGTTTACTTCTTCATTCTCTTCTTGGTCATTGGGAGTGAAGACCTCAGCGAGATACTCAGCAAAAAGACTCGCTTTATTTTTATCACTTTTAGCCCATTCTGCGTCAGGGAGAGCGGGGTTACGTATTGGAGGAATCCGGGATTTCGGTTTGGTTCTGGATTGGATTGGTTTCCAAATGGAGTTATCAAACCTATTCAAACTCGCAACATAGTCATTAAAGGAACTCTCTCGGAGATTTCTAATTTTGGTTTTTAGGTGGTTACTTATACGATTCAATTCCGTTTTATCTAAGGGAGATTGAGTATGATGCCAGCGTGCTCGAGCCCGTCTTTTTGCCGCTATGAGTTTTTTAATTTCTATAGGTACCTTGTTGTATTCTTTTTGAACTTTAAGTTAGGGTGAGCTGCCTGCTTGAGTATATCGATTAACCTTACTAATAGATATAGCAAGTGCGCTAGAAAACGATGCCACTAAACTAACTATTGTTATGGGCAACTTTAATGCCAATATCGGCAGAAAAAAGAAAAAGAAAGAGCATAAAATTGGAAACTACGGCTACGGAAATAGAAATGAAAGAGGCGAAAAACTTATTCATTATCTAGTACAACAAAGACTATATGCTATGAATACCTTCTTTAAAAAGAAAGAACAGCGGAAGTGACCATGGATGGCTCCAAATGGTTCAACAACAAACGAAATAGATTATATTTTAACTACAGAGAAAGAAATCGTTAGAGCTGTTACAGTACTAAAATCGTTTACCACAGGAAGCGACCATCGTATGGTCCGGGCTGGTTGTCTTGACGACGTTTCGGCAAAGTCACATTTGCCATCTTCAGGTCTTGTCGGATAACTTTCTGCTGACGCTTCTTGCATATTGCATCTTGCATTACAAGATTATGAGGTTTGCTTAAGGTTGTGTGTATTTAGCCAACATCCTTGTTGAAACCAATTAAATGGGTTCATTAATAATTTTTTTATGTAATCAGGACGATTCGACACCGGATACCTGCATGCCTGAGTGTAGACCTTGCAGTCCTCCTAGATGTTGCCCTCCGCCGAGGGAATGTATTCCAATTTGCTGTTGCCCCTCAAGACCCACATCACCTTGTTCCCCTACCATTCCAAGAGAAACCAGTAACTATTATAACAGAAATCATGATGAGTGTGGTCCAAAAATGTTAGTATATTTAAGTTTGCTTATACGAGGCTTATTCGGAAATTAAAGGCCGAACGACCGTAAAATAAAAAGGTAGAAATGAAAAGAATTATCATATTTAAATCTTAGGTATACTAGTAAACTATTTCTCTACAGAGTCACCGTGCGAATTTAAACACTTATCATATCTTGTAATAAATTTTGGTACATCTTTCTCACAGAAAGTTGCCGCTTATGACGAAAAGTAATTATGCACCTTCAGGTTGAGGTCGCCGTCGACGAGTAAACGGTTGTAGGTGAAAAAAATTGAATTGTTCAATGAGTTGCACAAAGCGAGCCGCCGCATACGGTCGGGCGTTGCCATACAAAAGCACTCCAGAGGTCAGCAATCCTCGTTTTTTGTTCTGAATCGCCGGTATCAACATTCTTAAGGTTTCACCAAACAAGTCTGCGTTAACTGTATCATGTTTCAGAAAATCAATCAACCTTTCCTATCCCAAAATAACAGTAGCCATAAATTTTCTGTTCTTGAACGTTTGCTTGAGCTTTTTTGCTTTTGGGGGAATTCGCATGCTTCCACTGCATTGATTGTTGCTTGGTTTGTGTACTAAATTCCAGTTTCGCCACCAGGTACGATGCGGTTCAGGTACTTACCACCATCAGTTTAATAGCAATGAATGAAGGTCAGTGCACAGGCCATTCGCTAGTTTTTATGAACATCCGCCAACATGCGGTACCCACTCGCACAAAGTTTGCGGTACTGTAGCCTATTCGTTACAATTTTTGCAGTATTTTTCAGCATAGTTAGCGGCCATTTCCAAAATCACGGAACGCCGATCTCCACGAATTTTCTTGTTCACTTTTTCCACAAGATCGTCGTTCCTCATCGTGCACGTTTGTTCGGCCATCTCTGAAATCCCTACTCCAATGTCTGACCTTTTTTTTACTCATATTTGACAATACATTCCGGCAGCGTTATTGTTTTTTGTATGGGGAAAACGAGTCGCAGCGCACATTTCACTCTTGGCGGGATTATTTCAATCGTAGTCTTAATTTTGGTGCTTTATTATACAACTGAATATAATGACAGAAATACGGTAGTGACGACGTGTGACTTGTTCATCAATCACTAAATCACGCCCACAATGCACCAAATTGACCACGCCCTTCATTCGGCGGGAATAGTTAAACGGCACTTAGTTTCCAAATAAGCCTCGTGTAAGACATAATTTAGTACTTATGGTATTTCTAGTGCGAATGCATGACCGTAGCGTTCAGATTAGTAAATAGTTGGGTGATTTCTGAAAATAATCACAGTAAACCCTAATTCTACTCATTTAATAGGTGGAATTTTTTATAAGATGTGGTACATAGGTTTGAGTTAAAGTAACGATATTCAACTTTTTTTTAAATGTGGGTCTGCCTTTTGTTTTAAAGCAACATAGATTGGTTCTTTTGTTTAAACACAAGAACCGCTTTTGTTTTAGGCTAGTGTGACCAATTTTTTTGTTTGAACAAAATAGCTACCTTTTACTTTAAATCAGCAATTGTCTGTACAACAAAAGACTTCTTTTGTTCCAACAAAAGAACTATAATTTATAATAGCATATGGGTTAGCTCTTTTCTTAAAGTAAAATATCTAATAAGGGAACACATAGGTTACTGATTAAGAAATAAAAAAAATCAGTTTTGATTTATTTCAACTTGGGTTAGTACTATTTTTTAAATAACCGATCTATGTTTTAATTTGTTTATAAACAATCAAACTTACCTTTGGTTTTAAAGGAGTCTGGATTTGTATTTTCGATTAAAGGAAATAACTAATTTTAGTTTTTTTACCTACTAGAGTATTTTTTTTTTGTTTAAATGAAAGAGCGAATATAATACAAAGCCGTGGAAAACTTTGTATTATATTCGGCCAACATAGGTTTAAATATGTATTCTGTTTTAAGCACTTTGCTTTGGACAATAATCTTGTCTGATTATTTAAACCAATCCGAATTCATACTGCTGTTTCACAGCAAAATATCGTAGCCTAAGTTTTTATTTATATAAGAGAACTGTCTTTGCCTTTTGTTTTAATCTAGCGTAGACCATTTTTTTGGTTTAAAATAGAGGACCTGTTTTTGAACACAAGAACTGTGCTTTGAGTTGGATAAAATAACAACTTCATTGTTTTAAACTAATTTAACTTAGTCTGTTTCATCATCATCATCATCATCATCTGACATGGAGCTGACTCGAGGGTCGATTGTTTAAATAAAATTCCCTTTTTCCTGTAGTTTCAAGAAAATGTGAGTCACTTAAACTTTTTTTTTAAATTAAATATACAAATCCACGCCTTATGCTTGATGCGATTAGAATGTTACGGGTCAAACGAGCTTTTTCGTCGACCCGCAACAGAAAAGATGGAAAAAGGTCTTCGGCTAAACTCAGAGCAGTAGGGGTGGTTCACGGGGACCGCTTACGGGAGGGAAATCGTACCTAGCTGTGGCGCCAACTGGCGACTAAAGGTCGCTTTACGTCACATCAAGAAAAAAGGTTCAGCACTTGAAACTTGAAAATGAAACCCGAAACAAGTCTTCACAACACAGTTAACAATTTATTTTACCTTGATTTTCTTCGGTAGGGTGTAGAGAAAGAGGCAGGCACAATTTTAGGGTGTTCTTAGGTCCTGAAGAGGTAGACAAAAATTGCAGGCACGCCACTGAAGCCTGTCATCATGATTCCACCAGCAGTCGCAAAGAAGTTCTTCGGGTAAACGGGAAATTTCGAAACGAAATATTCGCTGCACAAACTTCCAAGTTGTTTGTCGCTGCAGCGGTACATCCAGAGGGTCACAGCAAGGGATTCGATAATAATCCGCCAAAGGCGATCGGCAAATTCGCAATGAATTGCCTTGCATGGGTTAAAATTCCAGCGTGTTTCTTTAATCCGACACTTGTCGATGATTCTGTTCACCCCACGGTGAAAACAGCGATATGAAAATTCACGCGATGGACACCCATTGTTGAATTGGTAATTTTTCTTTTTGGGTTTCGAAGGACCATTAAAAATACCCTTACTTTGTATTTTCGGAGCAACCTTTTTTTTTCTTAAAGATGCTCGGGCGAAAGCACCCGAGCACTCCCAAAATAACCACCACTTCAATACACGACTGAACACCCATCGAAAACCCAAGTCGCCCCTGCAGTACTTGATTACGGCGCTTATCGCAAGCAACCGGGCCGAGGAGATGGAGAAGGAGATGTTAAGTCCAACTGAAGAGAAAAACGAACGAAAGTATCCAGCAGCTGAAATATTTCATCATATTGCGAAATATGGTACAAGATTTTTAGGACAAATCTTGTACGTGAACTACTGAGAAGCATAAAATTTCGAGGGCCATTTTGCAGACAAAACATTAATCGGCATTTCTCCATGATAACAAAAAAAAGGTCCACGAAAACTGTATTCGGGAAATAATAATATAGTAATCGGCTACAGAGCGGCAATTAAAATAAAACTTTAATTCAGACGAAGCGGCAAAATCAAACGAACATAACAAGAAGTTTATTTAAAGAAAAAAATTAGTCTAGTATTTTTTTTAAACGAAGGATTTGTTTTTTATTTTAACGCTGGTAGAAGTTAGTTCTTTTCTGTAAACAAAAGCTATCTTCTGATTTAAGCCAACATTGTAAGAGAACTACGAGGTCAAAAAAAGGACCAACGAGACGATCTGCCAAAATACCAGCCCAAACATTTAATATTTCGAAGTGCTGAGTATGTTTCGTGAAATATCTTCGGATTAAAATCCGACCAATAGCGACAATTATGGCGATAGAGTGTACTATTTATAAAAAAAAGTGCAATCGTGGGAAAAACAGATGTTAAGTAGAAAATTTGGATTATTTATCGCCCGTTCACTTATAGTCTCACAAAATTGCAAACGGCGGTCAAAGTCGTCTTCATTGAGTTCCTGTAGCAAATGAATCTTGTAGGGATAAAACTCGTGGCGATTCCAAATTCGGTGAATACTGGTTCCATTAATACCCGATGCAATAGCCATTTGCCTTGTACTCAACGTAGGATCAACAACGACGTGGCCCAGAACCTCGATTTCCACTACTTCGATTTTTACTGGATTTTCAGCATTTCGCTTTTCATTTGCTGTAGACCCCGTATCCCGAAATTTTCTCATTAACTCCAAGACATACTTGCGCTTATCTGCATGTTGCTGGTTGAACAATTCGGTGTTTCTACTGGCACATTAATTGTTTCCGAAGAAAAACGCAGTTATTTCAACTCTTTCTGAAATCGAATAAACCATTTAAAATGTTCAACGAAAACAACTACTAAATAGTGCGTAACGCTAACGTAAGAAAAAATATTCAAATTTTTACACAAACGTATGGTCATCAAATGTTGTCTAATCATTCCATAAATGCTCCAGAACATTTACTATCCTGAAACTAATGTTCCTAATCCAAAACAAAAGACTACTCTAGGTAAAGCAAATTGAGCTTTCAAACGGTACCATGTTTTTATATTCCTTGGCATTTTTAAATTTGTAGGTTGAAAATCTTTGGGTTTTAAATAGGTGAACGGAAATAGCCGTATTAAATAATTCGTTTTTAAAACATTAAGTGTATAAATCGTCCAAGTATAGGAAAGTTTATAGAATATCCATATTATTCACATTACATTACATCTTTAGATGTAAACATAATAAGTGTGGTCATTTTGTAGTTGTCCAGAGTGCAGTTGTTGCAGAAGTAATTGCGAGAGGTGCGACGACCCGTGCGCAATAATGAATAACTGTCCACCGAAAAGTTGCTGCCCACCAAAGTCAAGCTGCCCACCCCCCAATTATTGCAAACCGCATAGATGTTGCCGACCACCTAAGTGCTCATCGCCCCCGAAATGTCACTCCCCATCTAATTGTTGTTCTCTGAAGCCGTGCTGTCCACCAAAACGATGTTGTTCTCCATCTCCACCAAGAAACTGCCCCGACCCCTGTTGTTTACCTCCATATTGCCCTCCTCCGAGGAAACCAGTTTGCTACCCCCCGCTGAAGAGCTGCGAACCACCACCTCTAGAAAGAATTTGTTACTATCCGCACGGGGAATCCCCGCAACGTGGTTGCAACCCCTGTTGTGCGTCCCCTAATCCATGCGATCTTAATGCCAGGCGAAGGTTGGCTATTAAGATGAATACACCGTGTTGTAGGAGATGTGGACGGAAGGTATACAAACCGAGATATGTTCTCCACAGGCCTTAATCTTTTCTTGAAGGTTTACGCAGCTGAAATGATCATGGCTTCTGGCAGCGCGTTTCATAGTTGCTGTTTTTCTTGTTACTGCTGTTGTAAGCCGCTAGAAGTTACAAATGTTTTTGAAAATCAAGGAGAAATATACTGTAGGAGTAAGTATTATTTATGAAGTTCCTTAAAATTTAAAACAGTAGGTGTATATAATCTAAAAGAATTGTCATCATCGTTAGAACTATGTTCTTGATCCACTTAAGATGAATGTAATGGAAAATATTATTTATTTTGCTATACGTTTGTGGGTACAAAAATGTTGTTAGTTACACTCTTTCTTTTTCCTATTTTAGACGCAATATTTTCCACGTATTTCCTAAATGCACAGTATACAGAACCTTATAATAAACTTACTCACCTACAGTTTACGGATTGGTAAATATAAAAATACAAATAATTTCCTCTGTTTCCTAAACGCTTAGTATACAGATTATTATACTGAAATTGGTCACTTAACATTTAGGTAATGGTAAATAGATTACTTTATGTGTTTGGTTACCAATGTTTCTTGATATTATAGATGTGCAATGTTATGATAAACATGTATACTTAAAATGGTTGTATCGAAGTACATTGTTTCTTTTAGTGTCTATGTTTGCTTACATGTAGTAGTTGTCGTTTTTTAGTGTCATGTTTAGTTATAAGTAGTAGCTGTTGTTACCTTTAGTGTCTATGTTTGGTTTACTTGTAACAAAATATAGACACTATAAGAAACAACAACTGCTACTTGTAAGCAAACATAGACACTAAAAGCAACAACCGCTTGCTTGCTTGCTTTGAAAGAGCGAGATCTAGGACGCTGTTTTCCAAGCATCTCTATGCACTTAGGCCACATTTGGCCCATTGTACACCCAAACTAAGAATTTTGCCTATCTGGGGTAATTCCAACTCCAGTAGTGATTTTTAACGTGTCACACATCGCAGTGGCACGGGACCTACGGCTTTACTTCTTATCCGACAGAAGGCGCACTTTCAGACTTTTTCCCCGCTAGAAAAATCTCGCCGGCCTCAGCCAGGTTCGATCCCGCGTCCCTCGGATCTAAAGGCAACTGCTACTTGCAAGCAAACATAGACACTGAACTGTTTCTTTTAGTGTCTATGTTTGTTTTCAAGTAGGAGTTGTTGTTTGTTTTTACTGTCTGTTTGGTTACAAGTAGTAGTTGTTGTTTCTTTTAGTGTCTATGTTTGCTTACATGTAGTAGTTGTCGTTTTTTAGTGTCATGTTTAGTTATAAGTAGTAGTTGTTGTTACCTTTAGTATCTATGTTTGGTTACAAGTAGTAGTTGTAACAAAATATAGACACTATAAGAAACAACAACTGCTACTTGTAAGCAAACATAGACACTGAAAGAAACAACTACTACTACTTGTAAGCAAACAGACACTAAAAGAAACAACAACTACTACTTGTAAGCAAACATAGACACGAAAATCAACAACTACTACTTGTACGCAAACATATACACTGAAGCAAACAACAACAACTACTTGTAACAAAACATAGACACTACAAGAAACAACAACTACTACTTGTAAGCAAACATAGACACGAAAATCAACAACTACTACTTGTACGCAAACATATACACTGAAGCAAACAACAACTACTGCTTGTAACAAAACATAGACACTACAAGAAACAACAACTACTACTTGTAAGCAAACATAGACACGAAAATCAACAACTACTACTTGTACGCAAACATATACACTGAAGCAAACAACAACTACTGCTTGTAACAAAACATAGACACTACAAGAAACAACAACTACTACTTGTAAGCAAACATAGACACGAAAATCAACAACTACTACTTGTACGCAAACATATACACTGAAGCAAACAACAACTACTGCTTGTAACAAAACATAGACACTACAAGAAACAACAACTACTACTTGTAAGCAAACATAGACACGAAAATCAACAACTACTACTTGTACGCAAACATATACACTGAAGCAAACAACAACTACTGCTTGTAACAAAACATAGACACTACAAGAAACAACAACTACTACTTGTAAGCAAACATAGACACGAAAATCAACAACTACTACTTGTACGCAAACATATACACTGAAGCAAACAACAACTACTGCTTGTAACAAAACATAGACACTACAAGAAACAACAACTACTACTTGTAAGCAAACATAGACACGAAAATCAACAACTACTACTTGTACGCAAACATATACACTGAAGCAAACAACAACTACTGCTTGTAACAAAACATAGACACTACAAGAAACAACAACTACTACTTGTAAGCAAACATAGACACGAAAATCAACAACTACTACTTGTACGCAAACATATACACTGAAGCAAACAACAACTACTGCTTGTAACAAAACATAGACACTACAAGAAACAACAACTACTACTTGTAAGCAAACATAGACACGAAAATCAACAACTACTACTTGTACGCAAACATATACACTGAAGCAAACAACAACTACTGCTTGTAACAAAACATAGACACTACAAGAAACAACAACTACTACTTGTAAGCAAACATAGACACGAAAATCAACAACTACTACTTGTACGCAAACATATACACTGAAGCAAACA
>JABXWE010030594.1:0-15480 GCA_014611495.1 Limonius californicus
AAATTGTACTCCACTTTTAATCTAGAGAATTCGGAGAAAAGTATTTACTATGGATCATTCTATGACATCCCAGTTTCAAATTTCGAATTAGGCTTGGTGAAAAAATGTCCAGCTATTCAAAGGATTTATTTGGACGATTATTTTTTTATAACCCCTTATATTATTGTAAGCTGATAAGTACTGGTTTAAGATTTTACAAGCAGCAGTTGATTAAAAACTACTCGGTATAGCAAAATTAATAAGAAATTATTTGGGGTTATTGTGGGATGAACCGCGAAATAATTTGGGAATAATGGGAATTTGACCAATGTGGATAATCTTTAGAAATTGTTCAAATAATTTATAGGAAATGCTGAATATTTGGGTATTCTATAGAAATTGCTTAATAATAGTAGAATTTTTTAAGCTGTTTTGGAACCATGCGATATAGGTTGGAAATAATTTAAGTAATTTAAAGGAATTGCGGAATTAATATCCACGTATGGATATGGTGGAAATAATTTAAGAATAATAGAAACTTTGGAGAAATTGTTTTAGTAGTTGTTGATAATGTTATGGTATTGATTAAACAATTTAAACTATTTAATAAATGGAAGGAAATTGTAGGAAAATTATTTAGAAATTGCGGTATTTGTTAAGATGTATCTATTGTGAACATAATTTCAGATATATAAGTTGTTTTTTTATGATTCCATGATTTGAGTATATTGTCTTAAATAATTTAATAGAACTGGCGAATGGCTTGCTCATTGAAATGTAATTATTTGAAAATTATGGAAATGGTTAACGTACTTATAGAATTATGGAAATAATCTGCTAGCTAAGAAAACTGTTTAGAAATTTCGTATATTAGCTATTTTGAGTTATTTAAAGGAATGCGTGGATATTGTTAAAGTATAATTAAATTCTAAAAATAATTTATGATTTATGAGAATTGTTTTTAGAATTGTGGAATTATACAAGAACCGCCAAGAAGAACTCATAATTTTATTTTCTAATTAATAATTTATAAGCATAAGTTACAAATTTAAACGAAATGGTTTCTTGAAATGAACGAACGGGAGATTTGTTTATGAATTATTGTATGCCGCAAGTAATCTTTGTCATTTTAAATGCACTCTTCCAGGCAATGGTCGAAATTAGACATGACTCTAATAAGTAATTCCTGCGGAATAGCTTGAATTTCTGCTCCAGTGCTTGTTTTAAGTTCATTAATTGTTCTTGTATATACAATATATACTTTACTTTTTAATCCCAAAACAAATCTGGAACAGTGATATTGGGGGATCTCACTGTCCAATGCAAGTCGTCGTTGCAAGAAATCAGATGTTGCGGAAATTCTTCCCGTAAAACCTGCATAGAAATTTTTGCTGTGTATGGCTAGTTGCTCTCCCACGAGGATTGATCACTATGGGAGAGTAGAATAACAACTCCCCTTATGGGGGAGGCCCTTGCCTTAAAAAAATAAATATATGGCTATTTGAACCATCTTGCTGGAACTAACACTCATATCTTTTTTGTGGCAAGAAGAATGAAGAAACATTTGTGAACACCAATAACACAACACATAAAAAAACATGACCCGATTTTCCTTGGTGAGGAAACTGTACACGACTGTGACTTTCGGCGAATATAAACGGTTTCGATGAAGTTCGCCAGGAGTTTCGGTCGCCCAGAATCGACAGTTTTGCTAATTAACGTGTCTACTTAGAGAAAAATGTGCTTCATCAGTCACGAATAAGTTGCATTCCACATGCCCATGTGAATTATTCATTTTTTAGTAGTAAAAATTATTGGCAAAATTTAATTCAATATTTGTCTCGATCGGCAAATTTCATTTTTTCCAAATTCGTCATGTACTTGGTTTGGTACAGGCGCATGCTTACCAACAAATTATTTAGGATTTCGAAAAATTGCATATCTAGCTCTCTTCACCTTTGGATTACACGCAGATCGAGAAATTCCAGTAGATTTTCCACTAGAAATTGATCGACTATTTTGCCATTTTCTTCCCAAATTGCAATGGTATTGGCGCGTAGAAGCATTGCAAACATTAAATTCTATTCGAAACTAACGTTGCATTTCAATAATTGAAATAACTGTGATAAATTGTTTACCACAAAAAAAAAACACGTTGTGGCATTGGCCTTGCCCCATGTCTGTCTGCGATTGTTCATACACATCTCCAAAGGCTATTCTTTAAAATAATAATATTGCTGTAATATACAGGGTGAATCTTAAGTGGCGGAAAATATTTACATCACGCGATTCTGAATCAAATACTGAGCAAAAAATTCTACAAGCGTTTTGCTCGAGAACGTTTAGTTTTTGAAGAATTCTTAATTAAAGTTTTGTAAACTTACCAACACAGTGTGGTCAGTTGTACTGAGCTACGACTACGTTTTAAGTTTTTTATTTTGTAAATTACCGCAATTGCTCAAAGTGGCTACCCCCAACTTCTATGCATTTCATACACCTACCTATTATGCTCCCTTCTAGATTTTGAAGCATATTGTTTAGTCGAATCATTATAACTGCTTCATTTATTCGTTGCTGAAGTTGATCTCGAATATCAATTTCCACTGCACACAGAAATGCTTTTAATGTTCCCCAGAAGAAAAAATCAAGACAGCTTAAATCTGGGCTTCTTGGTGGCCACGGTAATGGAGTGTCACGACCAATCCATCGTTCTGGAAATTCATCATTTAACCATTCTCGTGTTTGAGCGCGATGGTGCCCCTTCCATTTCAAAAAAAAAATTTTCTTCTTAAATCTAATGGTACATCATCTAATTGATCCCTAAAATCGGTGTCTGAGAATTCAACAAAATTATTCGCGTGTAGGCGATCAGGCAAAATGTGTGGTCCTATAAGCCTATTACCAATAATACCACCCCACACACGCTAAACCGAACTTGATGATTTGTTTGGTACAGTGCATGGGGGTTTCCATAGGTCCATTGGCGCATGTTATGGACATTAAATGTTCCGTTTCTGGTGAACGTAGTTTCATCAGTCCACAAGATATGTCCAATAAAATCAGGATCCCTTTCTTGTTCACGAACTAACCATCTGCAGAATCTGACTCTTTGCTGATACTCTTCTGGTAATAATCCCCGTACTCGTTGATACTGATACGAGTGCAAGCCATTTTCCTGTAATAAGCGATGAACTGTTCTTTGACTAACATCAAACATTCTGGCAATGAATCGGGTACTTTGTTCTGGTTCATTTTCGACTACATTTAAGATATTTCTTTAACCAGTGGTAACAATACTCGATGAGGACGGCGTCTGTCAGCTACTGGAGTAGGTGCAGTTTCTCGCATTCGTTGATCCGATCGGCGCCGTATAACTTTACTATTTGGATGCCTTCTGTTTGGATACCGTTCGGTATACAAATTAGCAGCAGCATTAAAATTGCTATGGCATTCCCCTAAAATCGAATACATGTTTGTATACTCCACAAAACTATACTCCATAAAGCTAATCTGGGAAATCAAACACAAATAAACTAAAATCAAACTAAACTGAAGGTAACACTAAGATAATGAATGCAAAGAGGATTAAATATAGTATTTTGATCAGCAAATTGTCACAGAAATGTCATTAACTGTTAAATTATTTAAAATAAAAAAACTACGTCAAAGCCTACGTCTGTTTTAAAAGTGAAATTTGTATTGCACGTCGTTGCAATATTTTTGGAAAACTCGAGCATTGCAGAAGCTTTAAATTTCGGATGGAAGTTCTGGGTAGACCAAGGTATGAAGACTACAATTACAGATTGATGATTCCTTTTGTTGATTAAACTACAGTTAAAAATCAACATTTCATAAAAATATCGCGCAATAAGGAACCCGGAATCCAACTTAAGACTGCCAATAACTCCTCATCTATGAGGTTAACAGCAAATTGGTATAAGATTTTATCGCTCCATTTTTGATCCAGAATCAGATGGTATGTCTATTATCCGCCATTTAAGATTCACCCTGTATATTATATATATATTTTTCGGCAAATAACATCTTTTTTGACGCTCTCTGTATAAGTAATTGCGAAACATATTTAGAAATTGTGTAAGAAATTTGAAGCAGTAGTCGAATATTGCTTGGGAATTGTTTAGAAACTGTAGGGATTTTGAGCAACGGGAATTTGTATCCATCGTTCACCCCCTTAGAATTACTTTTTTGTTTATTCTAATGTCAGAGTGCATTTTTATTCCTAGGTCCAATATTTTTCAATTCCATTCTTTAAAGGTTTTCTCGAAAGCTGATTTTTACCTTTTGTTATGAACCACAATAAAAATGTCCACCTCGTAAATCAGTATTCTGTAGTCGTGTTGATGTCTTAACTGTTAACTGGCACGTGACTGATTACTTACCACTTATCACAACATTCTACTAACCATTGTTGTTAGTACAATATTATATTATTACTACACAGGTCAAAGCAATGTAATTTTAAATAGTTTTGGAGATAAAAGACGTAATTGTTGTAAAATTTATTTTAGAATTCTGATTTAGCCTTAAAATTTCAATTTTAGTACCTACCTATTTATACTATTTTTGTTGCCAGTTGTGTTAGGCCTGCCCATTGGCGTTGGTGATTGGCCAGAGTAGCTAAAATAGACTGATGTTAAACGGATAAACAAACCTTTGATGGCTTATTACTATAGTTGCACATGGGAAATTATTATTAAGGACCATTGTTTCGAAACCATTTCGACAGAGTGTAATTTTACAATTTTATTTGTAATTGTTTTATTCTTTAAAACCAAGGGAGTTCTTTGTATCTAAATAATTTCGTTAATTTTCATTTGCCAAGTCTAAAGATGTTCTTGGACGATTTCTGTTTCTTATGAAATAACAGCAATTACAGGGCCCGCTGTACACAAAACAAGGCTAGCTGTTGCAAATGCAAGTTTAACCTTATCTCAAAGGCTGTGAGAATGTACCTTGCCTACTATTATTGCACTACAAATTTAAATCAACATGAACTACCATATTTTACGGCGGATTCTCCCAATTAAAACGTGCTGCGTTACCTAACTCACGTTTTTCCTAAAGGTCGGACTCGGGTCGCTCAAGCAGCATCAGAAGCCATTTCTTTTATTAGTTGTTTAAATATTCATCCCCTTGGCAACTCCAACCGGGCTCGGTTTGACCCAGTTCGGTTTGTGAATTACTGCCGCTCGTTCCCTGCCGTTTAAATATTTTAATAAGCTTAAACGTTTAATGCGATTGCCATGCAGGCAGCAGTTCGCTTGCGCTCTGTATATGGCATAACATTGATTGTCATTGACTAATTGTCGCGAATAGACGTGCTGGCATGTCATGGTTGTGATTTGAGTGACCTTTATTTAACACATTGTTCTCTAAATACAGAAAGACGTGACGCGATGGTTTCTTTATTCCTTAACAAATGTGTCCCATTTCTGCATCGGCTGTTACGAATGGCTGTTTGCGGGCTCATTGTTGGTGAAAAATGGGCGAATCTATAAATTGCATTGCTTCACATGCACTGAAAAAGTTGCACTCACTCATTGAGCAATTTACAATATTTGTATTTTGATTAAAGTAGATTTTGTATGGTTTGAGTTTTCTTGGTAATACGTGCTGGTAGAATATCGGATTGATAGAAATCTTGGAAGAAATTACTTATTTTGACTTTCAAGACATTAAGACTAACCACCAATGTGTACCGACAAGTACAGATATTGGAAGGAAATATAAAAGAAGTAGAATTACATATGGTGCAAAGTTAGACAAAGGTGTATCTGTCTCCTACACTATACGTAACTTGCACATATTTTTAAAGAAGTATTGAGCGACAAAACATCAATGATAATAATATTTGATACGTAGGAAGACTTCATGTTAATAGCAAACAATGCCACTCATTTCCATAATTATTTGAGTAAGTCAACCAAGTTAACACGCAACAAGAGACGTACATCAAAAACAGCAATTACCTATACGATAGTTAAAAACGTAGTAAACATGCAGAAGCAAATAACTAACACATTAACCAAGTAACAAATTATAAATTCAGGAAAGAAAATTAAAACAGAATACAGAAGTAAAAAATAGATTAGAATAGGCGTGCACATATTTATAAAAATGAAAAAAATTGTTGTGTAACGATGATTTAAATAGTGTTACATAAGTGATTTCTAAAATGATACGTATTTCGATCTTGTATTTCGATCATGTATTTCGATCTTGTAATACGATTGGGACATAAAAAAAGATTTGTGCAGTCTTTGAAATGTGCACTTATCGGTAAATATTACAAATTCTATGAACTGGCAGGATTACTAATAAAAAGAGGCTACGTAGAATGAAGAATGACTTACAGTTCAGGTATATTATCGAAAAAAAAATGTTTGAGTCATCATTATTATTGCCATTCGGTTATGTCTCTTCGCGTAGTTCCGATGTTTTCACATCCCTAGTCGCTAGATCTTTTACCATATACACTGCTCCAAGAAATTAACCACAACTAACAATCGCAATATTGGTTAAAGTATTGCATGTAATGAAGTACGTTTAATCACAGATAATGCTTAAAATTAAGTAAACCATATTTTATCCAAATTAACAATAATAACGCAAAAATTAAAAAAATAAAAATTCGAAAACTGAAATATTGTAAGTTTACAGGTGACAGCATGACAACGACGGTCCATGATTGAAATTAACACACTTAACTGCTCTTGTTCAAGATTATTCCACATTTCCGTTAATGAATTCCCTAGGTCGTTAAGAGTTTCCGGGGGTGGTTGAAGGGATCGTACTTGTCTTTCGAAAATGTCCCAGAGATGCTCAATCAGATTCAAGTCGGGACTTCTGGCTGGCCATTGCATAACAGGAATACCAACGTCGTCTAGGTATTCTTGCACAATTCTGGCTGTGTGGGGCCGAGCGTTGTCGTGCATTAATTGGAAGTTGTCTCCGATGTATAGGGCATTTGGCACAACATACTGTTCTAAGATATCCGTAATGTACCTCCGACTGTTTAAAGTGCCGTTGGGGAAGATGTGTAGGTCTGTGCGGGTCGTGAAAGATATGCTTCCCTATACTATTATTGAGTCACCAACAAATGCAGTCGTGGGGGCAAAATTGCATTGAGCATATCGCTTATTTGGACGTCTAAACAGTCGAATGCGCCTATCAAAATTCTCCAAATAAAATCTGGACTCGTCTGTGAACAAAATGCGTCTCCAATCTTCATTTTCCCAATTCAAGTGGTTTCTAGCAAAATCCAATCTGTATCTGCGGTGGTCTGCAGTCAACTGTGGGTCAGTAGCTGCTAATCTGGCTCTGAGATTTCCTTCCAGAAAACGTTCGCGAACGGTTTCAATGCTAAGCTGCACATTATGTACTTCTGAAAGTTGTCCGTGAAGGGCTCTTGTGGTGGTAAAGCGCTCTCTTAGCGCACGCATTCGAAGAAAACTATCTTCTACAGCGGTAGTAGCACGTGGTTGCCCTTGCCCTGGTTGCCTGTCATGTTGGTTAGTTTCTCTGAAACGCTGGATGACTCGAGAAATGGTTGTGTGGATCACCCCAAGGCTGTCGGCGATAGTGCGGCAAGAATACCTTTCTTCGGACAAAGTAAGGGCTGTGACACACTCATCATGACTTAAATTTCTTGAGATATGTTTTAAATAAGACAAGCAATTGTTTGACGACAGCTACACGGTTTGACACGTTTTAAAGTAAAACGAAAATGCAAGTAAATTGTAAATGTGCATGTAAAATTGATTAATTTTTTTGAACAAAGTTAAAGATTTAGAAACAGAGTAAGAGTAACATGTGTCTTATCAGGTTTGTATAAGACATTCATTCCATGCATTTGGTTGAAGTAGATAACATACAACTTTTCTTTTATCGCAACATTAATAATTGGTGTATACTTAATATAATTGTATACCCCACAATAATTTTTTATTTTTTCAAGATTTGTTGGGAATAGAAGCCCGTGGGCATTACCTATAGAATAAACATAACAAAGTAGGCAAAATACATTTTTCTTGATTAAAAAAGTCAAATTGGAATTGATCCATATCTTCCTTCAGCTAGGCTGTACAGCCTTGATGTGCCCAGTTTACGCACAAACATTCAACCCATTCTTCATTTCAGGATGTCGTGGAGTATCTTTCTTTACAATAAATATAATGTGTGATCGCTTTTTGTTTCTTCCTCTGAACTCGTATCTTGCTTAGATTCTTTTGTTGGGCTTGGTTGTTTTGTTTAGCTTTTCCTTCCTTCCTTAGATGCAATCTTTCTTTTCACTCCTTTAAGCTTGAGGGACTGTTGTTTCTCTAGCTTGATTGCCTCTAGTTAATTCTTGAATGGCAAATCTGTTAATAAGGCTGTCTTGCCAGGCCGTCTTGTGGTAATTGTTTTTCTGTTAGCGTGAGGAATTGGTATTATGTCCATACACGATATAGAAAATTTTACAGAAATTATAGGAACTTCTAGGTGATTTGCAATGATAGGTGTTCTCTCAGGTGTATCTCCTTGGACGGTCGCCTAGAAGCACCACCCATCCGTGTTGTTTCCCTGGACGGTCGCCTAGAAGCACCACCTATCCGTGTTGTTTTCCTGGACGGTCGCCTAGAAGCACCACCTATCCGTGTTGTTTTCCTGGACGGTCGCTTAGAAGCACCACCTATCCATGTTGTTTCCCTGGAAGATCGTCTAGAAGGGTCAGGTATAGATAAATCTCTTTCCGCGAGGGCTTCTTCTACATCTTCTGTAAGTTTCCGCTCTGTTGTTTGAACTGCTACAAAATCGGTCTCTCCAAATGCATGCCGGTTAATAGGATAGATTCCTGTTCTAGTAAAGCCAGATACAGTGGTATGGACGGTTGCAGCTGTATTGAACGTTTGACCAAATAATCTGCCGATTTGATATTGAGCCACTACCCGTCCAGGATTAGCTCTTAACCGTGTCTTGACTTCCTGTCCGTAGAATGTACTTAAGGGTGACATAAAACTTACCTCTAGGACCTGCAGCCTGTGAGTACAGTGGGGCGGGAAGCATAGTAGTATATCTCCGTGTTGCCTAGCAATATCTATCAGTTCGATATTTTTTGTATGGGTCGCATGACCGTCTAGCAGAAATAACACCTGGTCTTCTTTAGTGGACTTGGCTTGCTTTATAAAATGGTATAACCACTCGATAAAGATATGGGCTTGCTTCCATCCGCTGATATGACAACTGTATGCAGTGTTTGCTGGTGCTCCGTCGAGAAGTTCGTTCTTCATTCGAATTCGTGGCAATATCAGGTAAGGAGGTACGTAATGACCAGCAGCAGAGAAACACAAAACGGCAGTTATCAGCTGACGTCTCTCTGCCGATGTAAGGGTTTCCACCTGACGTCGCCCCCTCATGGCAATTACCATTGACAGACTTTTTGGCACTGCAGTTAGTCCGGTTTCATCCACGTTGTAGATTCGTGTTGGCCCAAAGTTATATTTGCCATCTCATTCGTCAATAGATCGAAAAACTTCCCGACAGATGCTTCCTTGAATCGCATTGCTCGTGCCGCTGACGTAGCCTCTAGAGTTCTTAACGACAAATTTTGATGTCGCGTCATGTCATTGCTATTTTGCATAACGGTTGAAGTTGTGCTGCAGGTTATTTCTTTCAGTCAGCTGATAAGCCACTCCCCTCAACCCCGGTGTTGTTAGACCAAACAACCAACTTTCCATGTCTTGCACATATTCTACTAATTCGTTTTATTGTTTGGAAGAAAATCCACATTTAAACCGTCCCGTTCCTCTGAAAAATAAGAATGTTAGTGGAATGTTTGTCTGAGTCATATTTAATATACCTAATCCCATTCTTTTTCATTTTAATGCGATCTTCAAGCGTACTCGGGGGCAGGTAGCTGCCGATTTTTTATATCCCATTGTACCTGATAACACAGCCTCCATGGCTGTTAACATACTATCCTGTGACCATTTTTGACGGTCTTTTTTCCTTTGGTAGTTCCGTACCATTTTATTGAGCTGAAAACAATACTTATTAGGTGTAGCATCGGCCGAAGAAATAAATTAATCTATTATGTATTGATGAATTCAATAGTTAGGGCATAACCCGCTTATGGCCCTCCCGGTTCTGCCCCAAACGACAAACACAAATGCACATCTTGACTCATAACCTATAATGAAAAACTTTACCAACACAAATGCTCTTAAATAACAGAGTTTCGTACTACAGCCATATGAATTCCATCAATTGAGTTGTTAGTAGATTGTAGAAAGAATCAAAAATACCCAAAATAACATCACATACCTCATATAACGGTTATTAACCAGAACTAACTAACACCAAATACTATTAAGTTCAGAAGTCTACTGCATACGGGCGGGAGTCTAAGGAACAAGTTGACGCATTGGGTCATAGATGGGACCACCGTAAGTTACAAAAATTAGAGTACCCGGTTTTGCCCCCCGTTCCCCTATAAAAATTTTTACTAATGGCGGATTCTTTGTTGATGATTTAGACGGGGCTGATCACCGTACCCTTGATACATTTATATATTATAGTAGATTCCTCATAGGTTGGGGATAATTCAGAACAGTAGAGCCTACACCCACGTTCCATTTTTGAAAATGGGACTGTAGATATATTTCAGCATTTAACATTCAAGACCATTTAGTAATGTCTGACCGCTTTGGTTGAAGAGCCATATGTGAAAACAGGCGTTATTTTCCAGAGCGAGCACTTAATTTTCCTGGAAATGTTGGATAACAGTTGTCCCAGCAGGTAGTGGTAGATTTTATTGGCCTCAAACACTCCCCTTTTATTCCACTGGTAACAAAGTTGTGATTGTAAATAAACGATCTGAGTTCGATGATTTCATCCACTGTTTCTAGTTTACACTAGTCTATCAGCAATTAAGCATACTATCTTTGTTATGCGTGAGTAAATAATGCCGACATTACATTCGATAGGAAGCCAGATCTTATGTATCAATTTGTGTTAGTACGTGGACACTTGCTCTTCTCCGTATTTGAATAGTTCTGCTGATAGAGTGCCTATATTTATTGTTTATTATTAAATTTATTTATCCCCGTTATCTCTTCCAAAGTCGGATGTGCAAGGTCTTGTTTCTTGTTCCATTCAGGGTATTTCGGCATTTTTCACAATTTATCCCTTTAGCATATCTTCAAACCTATCAGCTAGGGCATCCAAAATTACCGATATTTTCTTTTATCGGTAAACGGTAAATATTTTAAATAAAAATCGATTAACCGGTAAATAAGCAGCAATTTTTTTAAATTGAAAATATCGTGTGATGGTACTACCTACCTACTACTTACTAGCAAGCAATATTTTTATAGCATGTGCAAAGGGGTAATTAACAATAACCTATTAAGTATTAATAAAAGTTTAATACATTAACAAAAACAATAAACATATACATTATTTCTTAATAAACAAAGCAAAATTCATTCAAAGTAATAAAAATTAACAACGACAAATACGAAATAAGTTTAATATATTAACAAAACAATAATCAGTTCTTAATATAACAGATCAGATTCGGCAACAGTTTTAAATATTCAGAAACAATTCTTTCTGAGAATTAAAACGTGCACGTAGTAGGCAAATCGTATCTAATGTCTTAACACTCAGACTTATTCGAATTTTCGTACATATTGCCCCTGCAGAAGAAAAGGCCTCGCCACTCGTGGGTTTCACTGTGAGAAGATGGTTGTAAGCCAGTGTTAAATACTTTCTACGGTTACGATTTTCATCTTCTAGCACAACGATTTCTTTTTTAATAGGTTTTGTTAAATTTGCGGTGTTAGTGATTACTGGTGCGCTGGAAATTTGATTTGGTTTTTCTGAATTTTTCTGCTTAATTGCCAAATGCAATCTCTCTTCCATTGTCAGTTGTGTTGTTTCAACGACAGCTATACCATTTTCAAACATTCATTTGAGACATTTAGCTTTTCAGTTTCGCGCCCATCACGTTCGTGTTTAATTGTTCAATGAGAGACACAATAGTTTTGGTAATGGCGGATTCATTCAACTGAAATAAATTATAATCATCCTCTTGATGCATGTTTATAAATTCTAGAAGATTGTGCAAAAATTGGACAACATCCGAAAAGTTTGTGCGTCGCTCTTGAGTACATTAAAATTATAAAAAAATATTATTGATATCATTAAATAATTTTAAGAAATTACCGTTATTTGTTGTCAAAATGTACCGGTAATTTGGGTAATCATATTGACCGGTAAAACCGGTTAACCGTTTACAGGTAATGGAACCTCTAGTATCAGGTCATCTGTTCATGGCCTCTAATTTGTCACTATATTATTGTGACTTGTTATTGCTCGTATTTGCACGTTTTTCAAATTATTTCCTCATGTAGAATTATTTTGTATTTGTGTATCTTGTAGAATGCATTAATCTCATGTAGTGCTTTTTTTACACTGCTCATTGATACAGCGATATTGCTTTTGATATTTTATCTTTTAGTGTGTATGATACGGTGGTAAGTACGTAGGTATATACGTACGTACGATGTTTGGTAATTCCCCAACTAGATTCTACTTTTTTCTCGTTATCTTTTACTTTAATTTTTGTGGATTTTACGAACTTTTCTTTTATTTTTTCTTCCTATGTACTTTTCTATTACACCCCACCTTTCTCTTTTCTTATAGCTGATGAGAGTTAATGTCCTTGTAAGCGTGGACATCCATTACGTCGGTTGCTTGCCTTGTATTTATTAGCACATAGTCTATTGTGTTTCTGGTGTTCAAGTCTGGAGAGGTCCAGATTGCCGGTTGATAATTTTATATTAGGAATGGGTTGATTAATTGCCATTGCAAGGGATGCAGCACAGCTAAGGAGAAGGATGCCCGCGTCATTGTTTACTTTATGTGGACTATATTTTCCTATTGTAGAGTGATAGTATTTTCTTGTTGTGATTTGCTGTTGATGTCCTTAATATTATGGCTAGGGCATTATCTCGACATATTTTCAAATTATTTACAGAAAGCCTCCGTTTCTCCAGTGCTTTGGGAATATTATGAGGAATACCAAATAGCAGTTTCTTCAGTTAATTGTTTAAGGAAGGCTTTAAGGGCGAAGAAATCTAGATCGCAGAAAAACAACATGGGTAAAACGTATAAGGTCGTGGTACGAAAGATCAACAGAATCACTGCCTAAAGGAATAGTAGCAAATATATAGATTGACTAACCAATGGCCAGTCTTCGTTAGTAGAAGGCAAAACAGGATCAGGAAAGTGAACTCAGTCAAGAGCGGTACGCATACAACGAGAGGCTTAACACATATACATACAATGAGCTCTACCATAAGGAATGTTTGTGAAGCAAATGTGTAGAATCATAGTTTATATATTTGCTTAAAAGGGCTGCCTGTTACAGAAATAACGTGCAAGAAATTGTAGTATTTTTAAAACGGTTGTAAAAAATTGTAATTTGAAAATCAATTTATGTTTGCATATTTAACGAAAATAGTTTCTTAAAAGAGTTTATGGAATTTTGGTAATCTTTAAAATTCCCATATATTTTATGACCTTTTACACGGAGTGCTCGTTAATGGCATTTACAAAGCCGTTTAATTGTTAAAGCAATAACAAACAGCAATTCATTGTCCAGTGATTTTTTATAATCAGGATTTTCTGTTTACACATGCATTATATCTTTCCTAATGCCGCTTAATTATTGCGGATGTCTCAATTTGGCACTTAAATGTTTTAATACTTAGGTGGTATAATACCGGAAGATTTAAAAAGCAGTGGAAGCATTTCTGGTATTATTTATTTATTTATTTAGCGTATGTGTTATAGAGTGCACAATAATTATTACTACAATAGTTTACGTGTTTAGCCTAGCTATAGTATGGGCTTAAATATACATATAAAACATAATATAATAATATAACTATACAATAGGTATATAGGTACAAAGTATGGAATAAATAGTCGATAATTAAAACATATAAATTTAAATATATAAGACATAGGAATATAAAATATATAGAACATATAATATTGAACATGTAAATCAGAAATTTAAATATATAAAACATAGAGGTATAAATATATAACGTATAGATATAATAATATCAAGTAAATATACTTTTTTTTTTAATGGAGTATAGAATAGGTGGTCATTTGTCTTTAGTCACAGTCGTATGTCCACTGATTGAATCCATTCTATGGCATGGGGTGTTGCTTGATGAAGTTCTTCGAGGGTTCCAGGGAATGCACGCAGGGGACACTCTGAGTGTATGTGGGTCATGGTCTGCTCTGCATGTCCGCAGTCGCACTCTGGGGAGTCTGTCAAGCCCCATTTGTACATTGAATATGCCGTTTGTGCCTTGGTTAGTCCGAAGCCGATTCAGCGTTGACCATACTTTCCGGGGAAGGTTAAACCCTGCTGGTCGTTCGGATGCAGTATCCATTAAGTTATTAATATCTGGGTTTGATGTTGCCCACTCTTCAGTCCACTCTCTGGTAATATTGTAGTCCATGTTCTTTTGTAGCCTCCATGGAGGGTTCCGGGATTTTAATCTCTGTCTAGCTGTATGGTCTATATTTTGATGTATAGGTAGCTCTGGGTTGGCGTTATATTTTTTAAGCTCTCTGACTAGAGCAGCTTCTCGTCTTAACTTCGGCGGGGCGATGTTACTCAATACGGGAAGCCATTGGGACGGAGTCGGTCGTGTTGTTCCTGTGATGATTCGCATAGTGTCGTCTATCCGGGAGTCTAGTTTTTTTACATGGGCACTGTTCAGCCATACTGGGGCGCAATATTCGGCCGTTGAGTGTACGAGGGCCAGGGCAGAAGTTCTTAATACGTCTGCTTCAGCTCCCCAGCTAGAGTTCGCCAGCTTAAGTAGGATGTTGTTCCTGGTGTTTACTTTGGCTGCAGTGTTTTTCAGATGCTCTTGATATGTTAGAGATCTGTCCAGTGTGACACCTAAGTATGTGGGATATGGACTATTTCTGATTAGCTGGCCTCCGAATTCGATACTGATTTCATAATGCGCCATTTGATTTGTTAGGTGAAAGGACGTGGCGATAGTTTTCCTAGGATTTGGTTTCAATTTCCAATGTTTAAAATAGTTTTCTAAAATCTTGAGGTCTGCGTTAAGTGCTTCTTCTCCATCTGCGAAATTACGGCGCTGTACTGCTACGGCAATGTCGTCTGCGTAAATGAACTTTTGTCCAATGGTCTATGGAATATCGCTGGTATATAGGTTAAATAATAATGGGGCAAGGACTGAACCTTGGGGGAGTCCGTCATTGAGTGAGTGAACCTTGCCTTGCTTTCTGGTATTTAAATTATTTTTGTATACATATATTTTTAGTTAGAAGAGTAGATGCAATCTTCATTAATATTAAAATACATGTAGGAAATTATCAATTTAATCATAAATACCTTTTTTTTTTCACACATTCATACTACCGTTCCCCCCCCCCCCC
>JABXWE010030595.1:0-27779 GCA_014611495.1 Limonius californicus
GTGAATTAATGGAAGATGAAATTATACCAGATGAAATTGTTAAGGCGGCCACCCAAGCAACGTTTGATTTATTACCGTCGAAGTCCCGAATAATATGAAGTTTATGGTACAACAATGCCCGTTTTAAAAAAAATATTGTACGTAATACGTCCCAAAAGTGCTTTTACTGGACTCGCAGGCTTGCAAGACTCGCCTGCGGCTCGCCCTGCAATTTGCCCACTCGTCCAGTAAAAGACCACTTTCGGGACTTGTTACGTAAACTACTATTGTGAGAGAATTGGATGAATCAGTCCGGTAAAGTAACACTATAGTACCTGGTACCGTAATGTGCCATTTCCCGGACTCAAATTAGTGCCTTAAAGTCTACTTTATGAAATAAATAATAATCACGTGTTTTTCTAGATGACACACTTTTTCTTCGATGGTTTAATGTTTATCAATTTCTGCGTTTCTAACTCGGGTGAACTTAATTTTCGAAATATATATGGAATTCATATGGATTCAAGGGGGCGCGGTCGAACCAGGCCGAGGTTGGTGAGGGTTTTCTAGCGGGGAAAAATAAGAAAATGCGCCTTCTGTTGGATAAGAAGTAAAACCGTAGGTCCCGTGCCGATACTATGTGATAATATGATAAAAATAACGTAGTAGCATATAAACATAACATAAGCTCTGTAAATCGATGTATTTCAATCTACATGTCTTTATTGTGTCATTTAAATATCAACGACTAACATATGATTTGCTTATTGTTTGTATACAGGTTGCAAATAATAGATAGATAAGAGATTTCAAAAAAATGGAAAAACGTAAAAGAACCATGAGTATCTTTGTTTCACAAGATAATTTGAATAATGATTAAGATTAATTTATAGCTAGGTTGCTGCTAATATTATAAATAATATAAAAACTACAAATCCGTCGTCGCCTTTTATGGTCGGCTACCGTTTGTCGAGACTCTAGACACGGCGTAAAAAATGTGACACAATTGGTGCGATACTATCTGTATTTAAGTAGTCCATACAGTCGCATTCTTAATTTCACGTAATAAAATATTAATTTTGAATGCAAACGTCTAAATTTTCATATATAGATTCGTTAATGTTCCAAAAGTTTAACGTATTTTTGCGTTTTACATTATTCATGGGAACGCAGAGCAAACACGTGTGTGGACGCATCTATTTCGTTATTTAAATTTTGCTCCCATTGTTTAAAAATACCGTTATTTAAAAATTTCATTAGCTAAAGATAGTGAGGTTTTTCCTGAATTTTAATTTAATTTCCCTTCTCCTTCAAGGAAATCGCACGGAACAGCCTTAATACTAGACGGAATCATTCAATGTACAGAAAACGACGAATTTGCCTACCAAGAGATGATTTCATTCCTCCCCTTGTGTGCTCACGAGAACCCATCACGAGTGCTTATAGTAGGAGGTGGTGATGGGGGAGTTGCACGGGAAGTCGCCAAACACCCACGAGTCCAAACAATTGTGCAAGTTGAAATCGACCAAAAAGTAATAGACGTAAGCAAAACATACCTACCTTTCATGTCGAAAGGGTTTTCGTCCCCAAAACTAACCTTGCATGTATGCGACGGTTTCGAGTATATGCGCAACCATAAGGCAGAGTTCGATGTCATCATTACGGATTCGAGTGATCCCATCGGCCCGGCCACTAATTTGTTCACGGAGGCCTATTTCAAGCTACTAAAGGAAGCCTTAAAGCCCAATGGAATTGTTTGTTCACAAGGAGGTACCTTGTGGTCGCAACTGGAGCATGTCAAAGAAACCATGACTAACTGCCGGAAACATTTTGGGGTTGTCAATTATGCCATCAGTAGCGTTCCAACCTACCCTACCGGACAAATTGGATACGTAATCGGATCTTTGGAGTGCAATGCAAATTTAACTGTACCAAAACTAAAATTTTCTGATAAAGACATTGAAAAATTACATCTGAGGTATTATAATAGTGACATTCATACTGCATCATTTGTTTTGCCAAACTTTGCAAAAAGGATTTTACAATAATTTCATGAGATTAACCATCCAACTGGAAATTCTCATTCCAATGTATTTTGTTTATTAAAATAGGTTTCTTATACAGATGTCATATTATAACGTTGTATATTTTTATTAAAAATATATTTTTAAAATGATGGCTCTATTAACTAATCTGAATGTTTTTTTAATAAAAGTGTCCTTGAAGCTGTTTCATAGTTATGAGAATTTGTTCTACTACCTTTGATTTTTTAAATATATCATCTGTTGCCTTTTCTATAAATTGTATCTGTAGTTATAAGTTAATTTAAAGCAACATATTTTTACATTAATATGTCGTAACTAAATAAATACCATACTGTTCAAAATCACCCTGTAGTACGCTCTTCTATTTACTCAGACTACCCTCACTAATACGTGTTTTTTTTTTAATTAGGCGTCAAAGTCGGCGCTAAAAACGTCATTGTGAACGTACCACACATCAGCTGTTTCAACCTAACCTCACTCTCTGCGTTTGTGGTCGTTTACTTGGATTTCTTAGAAAGACATAAAACTAAATTGTGTACTCCGTTAGTGAAATACATAAGTGCAATACAGTTTGACTAACAATTCAAATTCACTGTTTACAATTTCTACCTATCGGTTGTTTGGGTTTGGTAACGTAACCTCTTCAAATAAAATGGTTTTGCTACAGGTACATAAAATTGTCTCAACAAGTTCAGTTGTCAGTTAGCACCTGACACAAAAAATTAAAGAAAGATATCCACTTGTATCCCTACAGTTTGCAGTCTGAATAATTACACGAAGCTGATTATGCTCAGCGTGTCGAATATTGTCAGCGCTTCCTAAATATTTATATGGACGACGTATTGCAGCAAACTTTTTCCACGGACGAGCCATGGTTTTATTTATTTAGATGGATACAACAAGATATTGCGCACACAACACATGATACCTTCAGTATGATACAAGAATTTTTCAACAGGCAGATTGTTAGTAAAAACACACCAATACTTTATCTTGCCAGATCCTGCGACCTCACGCCATGCGATTTCTTTCTGTGAGTGTATTTAAAGAATTCCATTTTCCAGCAAATAACCCGAATGAATTGCAACACAGAATATTGGAAAAAAATAAATGAAATTAGTATCCATCTGCTAATAAATTCAGCAATGGAATTGTGCAAAGAGTCTGAGCATGCCTGGGTGAATAGTTTGTTATAAATTTTTTGTTCATTGCAATTCAGTTATAATCATTTGATGGAAATTTATTGGCTAATTAGAGCTATTTTTAAATATTTGCATTTAAACGCTTCTTGTCAAATCTGTTTATAAAAGTAAGGTTAGGTACGTTTCACGATATGTTAACATGACATTTTCGGCGCCCGTCAAATTAAAAAAAAAGTCAATAGGTTATTTTAATCGCATAAGATTGATTGGCAACAGGGGTTTAAGTAAATAAACTTTGGAAAAACCCCTTACCACCACGATATTTAGAACACCTAAATACGTATTTCGGTAACTAAGCTGCCATCTTCAGTAGGAACTTGAACCAACTAACGTAACTTCGCTGAGGAATTAACTCCAGAGGTATTCCTCAGCCAAGTTACTTTAGCTAGTTCAAGTTCCTATGGCAGCTTAGTTGCCGAAATACGTATTTAGATGTACTAAATATCATGGTGATACGGGGTTTTTCCATGTTTTGACCCTTTACTTCAAAAGGAATTAAAGGAGGCAATACAAAAGATCTGAGATATGGTAAAATACAAAGGGAAGACAGACTATTGTTTGATTTCAATTCAGCTGTTGTTCTACAAGCTTTGCTTTTCCAGCTTTAAACGCATTTCAACTAAGAATTTTTCCTATACAACTGTATTGTCTTACATTTTACCTAATTCTTCTGGAGCTGCAAGTTGCAGTACTATTTGTTGTCTTCTTATAAATACTTACAGTTTGTCGGATTTGACCTTGCTTGTGAGTGAACATTGCGCACTACCACGAAATTGGTGGGGGAGGCCTAGAGGTCATTTCATCGTGTGTTTGTAGCAGTCAACATCGCTGTACACTCCAGTGACAAGTACGTGCAATGGAGTTTCAATCTAAAATTAATGCAGTGTTTTTTTTACTGAGTGTACCGAATGCTAACTGCCCATACACATTGTATTCCTCTCTGTTCCTCCTAGTGCCCACTCTTTCCCGCGCCGCGCAGCTCCCACCAGCAAGGTTAAACCCGGCAAGCTGTAAGAAAGGGATTTATTCCGCAAAGACCCTTTGGAAGAAACTGTAGTCTGACTGCTTTGAACACCCGTCTTTTTTGCCTGTTGAATTACATTTAGTTGACATTTTGTCACTTTTTTCTACATGGTGTGATTCCTTTTGTGGAACTTATTACTTTTTCCCTTCAGTTTGATTTTTTTGAGAAGCTGGCTATACACGTGCATTTTTCAAAACTATAATGTTCAGGACCTTTTACCTTCTGTCATTCCAAAACGATAATTTTAGAATGGCTGTTGCTCAGGCGTTAATGATCATAGGCGGGCGAGGGTGATATCAATAAGCAGAGTCATCTATACCATTTCAATTACCAACATGACGTGGTCAAAACATCGCAGTTAGGGATATAATAATAATAAGTCCCATTATTCCCTAGTGGGACATAGCGTGTTTGTCAGTTCCTTCCATCTTCGTCTATCTTCTGCAATTCTTTTCAGTTCTGCTATTGTCATGTTTGTTTCCTCTGTTATGGTTCTGTGCCATGTTGTTCTCGGCCGTCCCCTCTTCCTACTCCCTTGTGGGTTCCTCTCCAGAGCTGCTCTTGTGGGCTCGTCGTTACATTTTCGTAGTGTATGCCCTAGCCATCCATATTTCTTGCGTTTTATTTTATTTTTGTATTAGGAGGGAGGTTATCCTTTCAAATAATAAAGCTTACTCAAAAGATACCGTGGGAACGACCTCTTGATAGTCAACATCCGACGGGTGTATTGTGGCAAACTATGGAGCCCATACTTTTTTGTTTATCAAAACGCCCTGACAAATGAATATGAGCTTCATCACTTACAAGGGCAACTTCTTCAACTGTGACATTTGGGAGTATGGCCAGACCATGTTGGTAACGGAAATGGTATAGACGGCACTGCTCACAGACATTACCCCCTCTTGTCTGTAACCATCAGCACCCAAAGGATAGCCATCCCAAAACTATCAGGATATTCTGCCGGACCATGTACTTTCTCTTCCTCCACTCATAGCTTATTTAAGGAAATGATGGACCTCTTAAAGGACTAATTGTTAGCCTGAAAGACCGAATATTATATTCTGATAATGGAAACATCAGTTTTCTCCAGAGCAATTCATTAAACTGTCTTTTATTTATTTACCAAACAAAATCTGTTAGTTTTAATTGTATAGAAAGCCAATTTTGTTTGGCAACAGTGTTGGTAGAAACCTTCTGTGGCATATTCAAGAAAAAAGGCCAATCCAGTCTCTTCACGCAACATAAAAATAAAAAATATCTTTCAGTAACTAATTAATCTACATTAAATTAAAAATATCCACAACATATCCGAATAGTTGGAGCTAGCAATAGCCAAAAAAAAGGTCATTATGTAATGTCACGTTCGCCTGGTTTTGGCGCGTTTGAATTTAAACGTTTGGTAGATTTATTGTATCGCTTTAATGCGTAAATATCGCATTTTACGCCACTTTCGATTATCCCAAATTTTTGAACAGGAGCAGCAAGAAATTGGTCTTGAAATTTGTATGCTGGACTGATTTTTGGGAACCGACTCGGCGGACTTGTTTTTACCGCGCGGAAGAAGCATTCTTAGCTGGACGCCCAACGCATGCAGCCGTTTTATGCTCAATGAAATTAGGGTGGGGTATAAGTTGGCCTTTTAGTTTAACGTTTATACCGCTTTCCTAGCAATAAAACTCGGCAATTAATTTCAAAACAAAATCTGTAATTTTAATTGTATACAAAGCCAATTTCTTGTTTGGCAACAGTTAGTACAAACCTCCTGTGGCATATTCAAGAAAACAGGTCAAACCAGTCTCTTCACGCAACATAAAAATAAAAAATTCCTTTCAGTAACTAATTAATCCACATTACATTAAAAATTTCCTGTATACCACAACATATTCGAATAAATGGAGTTAGCATTTTCCAAAAAAATAATGGCAGTTATGTACTGTGACGTTGGCCTGGTTTTGGCGCGTTTGAATTTGAACGTTTGGTAAATTTATTTATGTCATTATTTTAATGCGTAAATAACGCATCTTACACCACTTTCGATTATCACGAGTTGTCACTGTATGGCGTGTTTTCACTGGTGGGTATGGGCCGGAATTCTTAGGACGGCTTGGGCACTTTTTGAGCAGGAGCAGCAAGAAATTGTTTTCGAAATTTGCATGCTAGACTGATTTTTGGGAACCGACTTCGGCGGACTTGTTTTTGCCGGGCGGAAAAAGCATTCTTAACACGCCCAAAGCGTGCAGCCGTTTTATGCTCAATGAAATTAGGGTGGGGTCCAAGTTAGCCTTTTAATCTAACGTTTATACCGCTTTCCTAGCAATAAAACTCGGCAATTAATTTCAAAACAAAATCTGTAATTTTAATTGTATACAAAGCCAATTTTTTGTTTGGCAACAGTGTTAGTACAAACCTCCTATGGCATATTCAAGAAAACAAGTCAAACCAGTCTCTTCACGCAACATAAAAATAAAAAATGCCTTTCAGTAACTAATTAATCCACATTACATTAAAAATTTCCTGTATACCACAACATATTCGAATAAATGGAGTTAGCATTTTCCAAAAAAATAATGGTAGTTATGTACTGTGACGTTCGCCTGGTTTTGGCGCGTTTGAATTTGAACGTTTGGTAAATTTATTTATGTCATTACATTAATGCGTAAATAACGCATCTTACACCACTTTCGATTATCACGAGTTGTCACTGTATGGCGTGTTTTCACTGGTGGGTGTTGGCCGGAATTCTTAGGACGGCTTGGGCACTTTTTGAGCAGGAGCAGCAAGAAATTGTTTTCGAAATTTGCATGCTAGACTGATTTTTGGGAACCGCCTTCGGCGGACTTGTTTTTACCGGGCGGAAAAAGCATTCTTAACGTGCCCAAAGCGTGCAGCCGTTTTATGCTCAATGAAATTAGGGTGGGGTCCAAGTTAGCCTTTTAATCTAACGTTTATACCGTTTTCCTCGTAATAAAACTCGGCAATAAAGTCTGATTACATATATACAAGAGTTAATAATTTACTTGACAAAACCGCGAGGCAGCCCTTGTCGTTTGTTACGGATAAAATTAACTTGGTTACCAGTTTCAATATACCTGGAAGATTTCGAGAATTACGAATTGCAAAAGAAAATTGTTATTGTTACCATTGCTACTCGAAATCACAAACCCAATAATAGGATAAGGCAAGGACAACTGAAATAACACTCCTTTCGTAATAATACATTTATTAATCTCATTAACAATATCACAACCACAGATCTGTATTTTTTTCGATTAGTCTTTTGTGGTAAATATCAACAATACCCAGCGTGTGGTATGCTATGTATAACAAACAACAATACAATATCAAAATAACCTCAATAAAGCTCTCTCGATCATAGTCAAAAATTACCCATAAAGCCATTTGTACAACCAGTATTATTCAGGTCACCTGCATGGCCGACATACACACAAATTAATTAGCAATAACAACCCTGGCATACTTGAAAGACGTGTTACCATTGTCACTGACAAAACACTAATACAAAAAATAAATAGAATAAATATTATCCACCTATCTGCTACAATGGCGTGTTGTCCGTGGACCTCATCTCGCACCCCCTTCCAACCGTAATCATCCACTGCACGTACCAACCATATTAGAGATGTGTATTTCGCATCTGGGCCTGCAGAACCGCAACACCTAAAAGATACACCAAAGTTGTTACCGACTGTTCCTGCCTCGTACTTAGGTGGATTCTTAAACAAAAACAAAAATTGCTACATCCAAAATGATAACTACTGGCCAATTGTTCTCGGTTTCTGCAACAATCATCCACAGATCACCTCTTCACACAAAAAAAATGAGAAATTTAGAACTCAAGTTTGGGCAAACCAAGTCAAAAAGATGTAGCAAAATTTGCACAAAAAATAACAATAAGCAAAAAGAAATTTCAAAGCAATGGAACTTCGACAAATTATTTAGTGTTACGGCTTAGGTCTGGCACGGCTTGTGAATGAAATTAAAGTTAGCATACAGTGTGTTCAAGCTAAAGGGCAGCATGCAAGAGGATCTCGTAAATGGCAAGAAATATACTAATTTAAATGAAACATGGTTTAACATTGAAATGACTATAAGAACAAGCCTATTTTTTATCTTCTGTATTAGTTTTATCTAAATTTACAGATAAAATGTTCAGTTTGTGTTTTTGTTACAATCAAAGATGTAAATGAAATAAATTATAATAGATGGTGAATCAAAAATGAGACAGCACAAATACATTATTGGCAAAATTTACAATTTTCTCTTGAATTTGTCGTGCAAATTCGATGTTAAACTGTAGGTCCCCCGTGTTTCTACCTTAGCGCTGAGGAGAAACACGTGGCAGAGAAGAGGCCGATGTCCAGCAGTGGGACGAAAAGGCTATCAATGATGATGTCCAATTGTTTAACAATTATAGCAACTTTATTGACAAAATGCGTAGGCAATATATTGTTATTTTTTTATAAATACAAAAGTGGTCAATAGCCTTATTCTTAGTTTCTATAAATAAAATAATTTTCCCACAGCCTGATCTGCGAAAAATAGTTTTTACTTGGATTTGTATTATTACTTTTTTGAAATATAAAAAAAACTTACATCTTAGAATAGAATATAAAAAAATAGTTTTTAGTAGGAAAAAACAATTTCTCCTATGCAGCGTGTTTTACAACTAGTCTAAAAAAAACTTTGGCAATTGTTTTAGTAAAAATGTCTAATTAATTCCCAAACTACTGGAGATCAAAGATTTAATGACATAATTAATTCACAACCTTAATATCGAGTGGTCTGTCGGATAACAAATAAACAAAATTAAATGAATTATTTCAGTATCTATAACAATTGACAAACTTGCTTCAATTTCTCTTGCTTATTTGTTTCTTTGTTAAACAATGTAAAGTTTTGGTGCAGCTGAATATGTTGATATTGTTTTTCTTTACGGATACAGCAGTGGAAATGCTCTCCATGTTTCCAGAGAACACCAATTGATATATCCACATGCTTTCATTCAAATTCAATGTGTTGAAATCTTCCTTATCCCGATAGATGGACTGGACGTGGAGGGCCATCATATGGCCTCCAACATCTCCAGATTTCAATCCTTCGAATTTTTATCTTTTAGAACATTGAAGCAGTTGATGTAGTGTTCAAATACATACTCAAGGGCAATTACTTGATAGAATCATCAATGCATCAAATTAAATGAAAAACAACAATGTAATGTTCCAAATGTATAATTGACTGATTCGTTGGTGTCAGGCCTATATTAAATCTCATTTTGAGCATTTACTTTAAGAAACAAATGTTTCTTTTTAAATATTTTTGTTACTTTCTGTTAACGGTTTGGATTAATTATACCATTAAAACTTTGGTCCCCTGAAATTTAGTAATTAATTAGAATATAATCTATGCTCATTAAACATTTTTTACTAAAAATGCCCTCACCAATCAAATGGCAAAGTTTTTCGCACTAGTTGTAAAACAACCTGTATAATTACTAATTAAAATAATTAAAACTTGCAACAAAGGAAAGCAATTGGCGTTTGTTTGCTTGGATTGTACTACATTCACAGGTTATAGTAAAAAAAAGGCATTGTTTGTATCATAGGCGACCATGTAACTTGCAGTTTTTTTTTAACTAGTGAACAATAAATCCAAGATTTAAAGAGGGTGAAGAAATGATCGAAAAGTTCATTAAAACTCATAACAAAAAATATCAATAGTAGTGTAAAAACATGTTAAAAAATCAATCTACATTTATATATTATATACAGGGTGATTCTAAACGTGTGCAAAAAACTTTAACCATGTATAATTGAGGTTATTTAACCCCTAAATCACCTAATCATTTTGTTCAAATTCGGCTCCGTTATAGATAGGGGGCTGCAAAGTTTCTTTTACATCAATTCGCTAAAATGTAAATAACTTTCTTGTTTCTTGTCTAATTTTAATAAACTCCGTTGTTTTCAAAAGGTAAAAGTCCAAGCTTAATTTTCAGTTATGAAAAATGTGATTTAAAAATTTGTAAATTGCGGCATATCTTAAAAACAAGATCGATAACCTGAATTTATTCTTAGCAGCTTTTTGAACTAGATTTCCAAACCATATATTAGGCAATTTTTTTCGAAAATTCTATATTTAAAGGACTATTTAACAACGTTTCACATAGAAATAACAATTTCAATAAATACTCATTAATTTTTTGAAATAAGAAGCTACAAAAATTGTTCCAAGTGATCGTTGCTAACCGTCATACTTGCTTGTATCTTCAGCCACATTGGTTGACAAAAGTGATCAAAAACAATACCGTGGGCTGTTCCGAATTATTTCACAAGATGCAACAATGTGAAGCCTTAATTTGTCAACAATTTCAATGGAGTTCATATAAACTAAAGATTTAAGGCGACCACAGGGGAAAAAAATCGAAAGGATTTAAGTCTGGAGACCGAGGAGCCAGTCTACCGAATGAGAAAAAATTATTTTACATATTTTTTACATACATAGAGAGTTAAAAGTATGGAGACACCGATTTGCTGTCGATATTCTTTTTATAAGAAAATGTTCAATACAAAAGTTTTTTATGAAATTTGTATCTAATGTAATCTAATATTGATATACACGAAAAATTTTTGTTTTTGAGTTATGACTTTACGCGATATTTTTTTAAATGGCAATCTATTAATGTTATACTACTATTCGATAGAGAATTTTTTTCTCTCTATAATAGTATAAAAGTTTTTCGGGTTTGCATAACATTTCTTCGAGAAAATGCCGGTTAAAGTTAAAAGTATTTACAATTAAGTAACTTCCCGATTCGTAAACGATACAGCCATGATAAACAAATGCGAAATGATAAACAAAGGCGATATCACTAAATTTTTCAATTTTGTGCAATTTCTTGCTGCTGGCATTAGCAATGGCGCGTTTAAGTGAACGTGAAAGAATTGAAATACTTATGATGCTGGGTTATCGACATAGACGTAGAAGTTTACCTTAATAGTGAAATAAACAGACATAACTGCAGATACTGGTCATTGGAAAATCCTAATTGGGTTTTGGAACACCATATGCAGTATCTTCCAAAGGTTAATGTTTGGGCGGGCATTCTAGGGGGTCATGTTATCGGTCCCTTTTTCATCGATGGCAATTTAACTTCGGCTCTGTATTTGCAGTTATTACAAAATCAAAGGGTCGTAATTAACGCCCGGTAATTTAATGCGGTTTGCAGATTAAAAAAATACTAAATGCTCGATAATAAAAATAAAAATACAGTATAAAATAATAGGAAAAGCCTTATATTTTTTATAAAATCACAATATAAAATATACAATTTGCACGCTAAGTTCTGGTCGGTATTTTAATCAAATGTGCGCTAAAAAAATATATAAATGCTCGATAATTTACGTTCACTATTGAATGATATTTAACCTAACCTAACCTACATTTATCGAGCCTATATTATTTCTATGGAATATTTATTAATTTAGGAAGCATGTGAATTTGGTATGAAGCAATCATTTCATTTATCAAGTGTCTATTATTTTTATCAAATATTTATTATTTTAACAAGCATGTAAATTTTATATCGAGCATTCACTACATTTATCGATCGTCTATTAATTTTATTGAATATTTAGTTTCTTGTCCTGCATTTGGATAAATTAACTGGAAAATGTAGTATGCATTGGGAATAAAATATCGTGCATTTAATTTGTTGATGGATTGGGAGACGAGCAAACATCGAGTGGACAGCCCATTCGCCAGATTTAAGCCCTTTAGATTTTTTTTCTTTGGGGATACGTAAAAAACAAAGTTTATAAAGATAGGCCCCCTATATCATAGGAGATTTAAGAATCCGAATTACGAGAACAATGGAACAAATTACCAGTGAATTCTCTTCGGGATTTTGTAAATCGATTGGGTCATTGTTAAATTGTAAATGGAGGACAGTTTGAACATTTAGTTCGCTAGAATTAAGTGTTTGTTTGTATTTATTTATGCTTTACTTGTTTTTGTTAATGTTTTCGTAGTTTGTAACATCGTTGCATTTTTTTGTCATAGTTTAATTTAGTTATTAATTTCTTTCTAACAATAAGATTTTGACCGACAACATTAATGCAAATAATTTTTCATAAAATTAAAATATTAAACTCGCTCGCCTTTGTTTATCGCTTCGCTTTTGTTTATCATGGCTGTATCGTTTACGAATCGGGAAGTTAATTAATTGTAAATACTTGTAACTTTAACCGGCATTTTCTCGAAGAAACGTTATGCAAACCCAAAAATTTGTATACCATTATAAAGAGAAAAAAATTCTCTATCTAATAGTAGTATAACATTAATAGGTTGCCATTTAAAAAAATATCGTGTAAAGTCATAACTCGAAAACAATTGAATAACAAAATTTTTCGTGTATATCAGTATGTAGATAAAAATTTCACAAAAAACTTTTATTCTTATAAAATGAATATTAACGACAGCAAATCGGTGTCTCCATACTTTTAACTCTCTCTGTATGCTTGGATCCTCTTGCCGCATTGATTGACAAAAGTGATCAAAAACAATACCGTGGCTGTTCCGAATTATTTCACAAGATGCCACAACGTCAAGCCTGAATTCGTCAACAATTTCAATGGAGTTGATATAAACCAAAGATTTAAGGCGACTACAGGGGAAAAAAATCTAAAGAATTTAAGTCTGGAGACCGAGGAGCCAGAACTGTGGGCCTCCTCGATCTACCCAATGACGAAAAATTATTTTAGTTGATTATATAAGATATTTATTTTTACATACAATATATTTTATTAGGTAGTTATTTTGACCAGTTATGATAATTTTATTATATTGGTTCTGTAAAAGTTTTTAATTAAACTTTGTTAAAAAACTCTTCAACAATCAAATCTACAAAAAAAATTGTAAAGACCTTTTTTTGGAAATATACAAATTAGCTTAAAAAAACTCAGGTTAACGTTCTCATTTTCCGGATACGTATATCCTAATTTACAAATTTTTTATATCAGCTGCAATTCGCTTTCCAGTGTTCAGATAGCTAGCCGTAAGACCCAGAACGGATTGAGAAACAAATATAACAGTTTTTCAATGTAAAAAGTTGTTCATTTTTGATTGCCAAACAGGCTACAATTTAAAAAAAATCTTCAAAAAATCAAGAGCAGTTTTGCACAACAAGTACGTGTTTAGTGTCAAAATAACCTTGCACTATCACTAATAATGACGCCAAACTGTAGGTCCCCCGTGTTTCTATCTGAAGAGGAATGCCTAGCAATGGGACCAAAAGGCTGTCAATGATCACTAATAATGAATAATAACTCATATCTCAAAAAAGAAAACTAAAATTGTTAGTTTCTGAATTTTAATTCATTTTGAGATACTTAAAATTTTTCTTGTTAAATCTGCCATCTCTTACCATTTGAAAGATGTTCTTGCAAGGAGCATTTACCTGGAAGCCAGCACGTATAGGGTCGAAGTTCCATGGCATAACAATCAGATTAGAGATAAACAAACTTACTCATCAAGCAACTCCAAAATCGAAAATACTACTCCACTCAGAGCTTCCAACCAGATTAAGTGCGGCAATATTCAGTCTCACTTAAGTGTCTCTACTAACAGTCAATTCTTGCTGCACAACAGATTAATAAAACAGACATTCTCTGCTGCAAGCACACATGAAACTCCAGTCAACTGATGCAACTACATACAGCCGCCGAGTCTGAACCTACAACTCGCACTATTGTATTAAGAGGGCGGCGGCCATGTTGCTCTTGTGAGCAATATGCGCCCCCTAGACTCACCACAACTGTTTGTGCAAGACAAAGCAGACACGGCTCTGTTTCGCGATTCGGCGCCTTGCTTACACTTCCCGCATTGGTTTAGGAAATGCGACCTTCACTTGCACCCACCTAAGCATTTCGAGAGCGTCACACCGAAAATGCACACGCTACGAGTTAGATCACAACAGTAAAAGGAAAATAAGTAACAAAAAGCCTTCCGAGGTGTTTGTAAAGCAACTTTATTCTCTACAATAGGGTGGTTTATTAAAATAAAACCTATTCTTAACTCTTAACTAGAGAAATACATAGAGAAGCTCGAGGAAATTACATTCCCCTGAGACAACACAAGTTTAACAACATCAACGACTCGTCACTCGTTTGGACTGTCACATAATTAATTAATAAAACACAAATCATTGTCCTTGTCTTCATAGCACACCGAAATCGGCAAAAATGATCAAGACACCCTGTTCTGTACACAATTTCCACGTTCCATTCTCCCAAAATTAAAACTTATCACCATTTATACTTGCTCAGATCGCAGGACTGTAAGCAAATTTAGTGCAAAAATCTGCCTTGTTTTGTGAATTTCCAAACATCCCACTCAAAGTACTGCAGCCGCGAAAAACGAAAGAGTTATAAAAAAAAACCAGCAGATTTTCACCCAGAAAAATCACTTAAAATATAAGCACTATTATTCAACAAACATCCAGTAATAACGCTGAGATACGCACAACTCCCTTTCGTAACCCAGCATTAATGTAATTCGACCCCTTACGCAGGAAATTACGAAAGGGAGTTCTTCATTTTTCCTGACTGACACAGAGCCGGGGCCAAGCAGAAAAATTTAGTCATACTTTAAGAAACCTTTATCCTGCTGCTGTTGCGGCGGCGGCCGGGGCCACTGGCCGTCCTGTCCCTGCCCTTGGCTCATCCAATTCAGGAATCCCTGGTTGTTGCCGCCTCCCTGGTTACCTCCGTTTGCGTTGCTACCTGAAAACATCAGAACAAAGATTATACAACGGCTTCAGAAAATTAGTAAAGTAAACAAGGCATTCTAAATACTACACTATTAAATGCATACATTGATAAAACATAGCAAGAAATTTAAAAACAACAACAGAAAACACACAAGAACATGGCAGAGGAGATGTATGTAACCAGGAAGAGAGAGGAAGAAGGGGGAAACGTGAGGTACTATTCTCGCGATTATGCAAAAAAAATAGAAAAACAGTACAAGGGAGTAAAGAAAATTAACAGCGTAAAAGTAAAATGGTAATAAAAACAATTATTACAAATCAAGACACCAAAGAACATAATAGCCGGAAAAAAAAACATTAAAAGGAAAGATGAGAAAAATTAAAATCTTTCCAAAATAATAAAAAAAAAACAAAATTAACAAAAATCTATTTTTTATGTTAGCTACAAACATTTTAATTAATTACTTTTAACAAACAAACAATTTAACAGTATGTCTAATTCTCTAATTGCTTCAAAACTAAGAAGAGTAACAAGTAGGGAAGAAAAATAAAAAATATGAGAAAAGGGGATAACAGAGAGATACAAAAATGATCAAATAGAAAGGAAAATGGGATAAACAAAAAAGAAAAAAAAAGAGTTAAAATAGAAAGGAAAAATAAGATATTCGGGCGCAGATAGAAGAATGATAATGCTATAGTCAAAGTTAAATAAAAATTTTTTTTAAATCAGAATGAATAGTAGAGATGTAAAAAAGGACAGAAAAAGTAGATAAGGCGAAAAGCAAATTGAGAGAAAGATAGAGAAGAGAAGTGTGAAGAGAAAAGAAGATTAGGAAGGCAAACAGAGAGTGCGAAGGCAAAGGAAGTGTAAGAACAGAGAAGAAGAATATAAAGAGAAAACGAATATAAATAGTAAATAGTAAGAGAAGTACGGAAAAAAGGAAATAGGAGTAATGAGGAAAACGAGTTTAGTTGAAGAACGGTGTTTCAGAAATAAAACAACCAAACCATGCCCTTGTGATTGCTTTTTACGGTTCTTTTATTATAAAACGTAAATATGGCAACAACGAAGCATATCAGTAAAATAAAATTTTAAAAAAAGTAAACTCGTGCCATAGAAAATATCTTCAATATTAACAGTAAGAAAAAATAATTAAAGAGCAAAGTTGTAGTATTTGTCTTCATCTATTTCCTCATAACATCGAAAAAACCTCTGATAATTATATGAACATATGACAGCTATAAGTTGTGTTTTCTTAATCAAATTAGCTTTATATAATAATAATGGTGAAGCTCTATACCTCATGAAGGGGTTTGGCCTGCAAGGCAGAAGGTTAGAACTCTCGTATCCTTGCCCTCACACCCGGTTGTCGCGTGCCAAATTAATGACACATGATGATGTGGTGAGCATCACTCATTCGAAAACCGCAGTATTACCCCTTGTTCAATCGAACGCAGGTACCCAACTATAACCATTATTATTATTATAAAGAGACTGGCTAGGCCGACCTCCAGGCATCGAGTGGGGGGTTTGAACTCCCGACCTTCCGTATCAGAGCTCACTGTTCTAACCACTGGCGGCAAGTTAGTTTTATAAACATTAAATACGTCCCTATAAACTGACTGTTAATGCGTTTCTGTAGTCGAGGAATACTGGTATCAATACAAAGTTAACTTGATCACCTATCAAATATACACGATGTTCTATTTATGAATACATACCTCGTAGCTTTCACTATCACTTATTTTTCTGATGTTATCATTGAACAAACAAAAAATATTCAACTTTTTTTTCTATTTCTACTACTAATGAAGAAGTGTGTGCAAATTAATGCAAAAAAAAACATTTATTAGTATTTTTGCAGTTGGCGGCTTTGTAATTTCGTACGTGACGAGTGTATGAAGATATCGTAACCTCAAATTAAGCATTGTATCAGCATGGGTCGAAGTGATTATTTAGTGGAACTTTTCCTCATTATACGTGAAGCAAATATTTCTCGTTGATTTTTGACAGGGTTGACGTTTTGCAAGATGGATATTGCAAGAAAGTTTGGTGCGAGTTTGGAGGCTACAAACAAAATTCTAAAATTGAAAAGGAAAACTGGGTCAGTTGAAGTGCAAAGAAAAAAGAATGAAAACTGTGAGAAATGAAATGTTTGTAATTGGGAACGGCAAAATTGATCCTAGGAAAACAAGTTTCAATTTAAAGCAAGACTGCTGGAACCTGCATTCATGATTTGACAGTGTCTAGAAAGGTCATTGAATCAGGAACAAAAGCAATCTAACCTCAGTAATCGGAGACAACAAAAAACGATAAAGACGATAGAAAGAATAAATCAGGTGTCACTTCAACACGAGAAAATTATAGACAAGTACAAGAAACTAGTCGCCTCTGTACCAAAACAAATGCAACTATTGATTCACCCTAAAGTGAGGCACAATTCTTACTAAAATAGTGACCTGTGTTCATGTATTCGCTCATTTATAAATTGTTATGACCAATAAATATTTTTAACAGCAACTGAGATGAAGGAAAAAATGGAGTAGAACAGAGGGAACATAAAATTTTAGTTAATTAAAGTTTTATTTTAGTAGCTCAGCAACTCCTGTTGCCGGTCCCAAGCCCGGAAAAGGGGGAGGGCTGGGCATAGGGCTTAACGTCCCTTTTTGAGCCTTGGAACGAAAACGGAGTGCACAGAACAGGGAAGAGTGAAGGCGAAAAATACGGGAGGCCCAGAGGTCCAGTTAGAAGGTGGGAGGGACGCAGGAAGAGAGCGAGGGAGAAAAAGAGAGAGAGAGAGAAAGATAAAACTGTAACCAACAGTAACTTTAGTTTATCATCTGTTCTTCTTAGACTGCTTTATCTCTTACAAGACGTAGCGATCTTCTCTCCTATGCCTGTGTTGCGCATGTAAAGTGCCACAGACATAGAGGACCTACAGCTTAACGTGGGCTCCGAACCATAGGAAGTGCAAAAGTTTGTACTCCAGAGAAGATTTACTAGGCAGAATACCTCGCTGGTTTATCATTGACTTGCGAGGGAGAACGGCCATTAAAAATGCGATGTTTCGATACTGGGAACTGAACCCAGAACTTTCAGCGTAGAAGTCTAACGCGCTAACCTCTAGCCCCTGGCCGCCTCTATCGTCTGTACTAAATTTAATTTACTGGCTAAAGCAAACAATTCTAATAAAACACTGTGTGTAACTGACGTAGGTTTTTCTAAAATAATCACGAAATTGGAAGTATAAAAATATGAGAAAGATATTAATTTATCTACAGCAACAAATGAATACAGAAACAGAAAACTTAAATAAGGACATAAAGGTACGCTAAAAACACGGTTCAGAACTGAGTGTACAGAAATCCTGTTTATTCTGGGAAATAGAGGAATAGGTTTAAATTAAAACTTTTGCGAAAATCTGAGCTGAATTTGGATTATCTCCAAACAAATAAGAGTTTAGAACATTTTTCGATTTTAATTTCTTCGTCAACTTTACGCTTTTCTTCCATTATCCACTTTCATTTTTCTTACGGACTGCATATTCCATTTTTGCATGTTGGAATACGCCCCCCCCCCACCCTTTAATTCAGCCACTTGATGATATTTTTTGTAAGACGAATGATATAGGAAATGGTTTTGTTTATTGGACTACCATTGGAGGTGATAAATAAGACAACAAAGTGCACAACTTTGTATTTAAAACGTGGGAAACCATTTCGAACATTTTAGATAATTAAATAAAATTTAGGAGTTAGGTGAGCCTCCTGCCTACTCCATTGTAAGTAGTTAACAGGCTATTGGCCTACACACAGAAGAAGAAATAAAATTTTAGAATTTCTAATATTGATTCTTATTTTGCCTTAATATAATCAGTGTCTTCAGTAACTCAGTAACTAATTATATGAAGTTTTATTTTCCAAGACTAATAACAATAATTTAAAAGTTTCAATACAAAAAAAACTTACCAAGTTGGGTATACCGTTTAATACTTTTGTATAGAGAAAAATCAAGAGAAATATGAAAATATACAGTGGTGGTGCTCGATTTGAATAAAGTTGAAAATTGAGTAACTTAGACTACAAAACAATCACGATTTTTTAAGTAAACCCTTGAAATCTGTAGGATAAATACTACAGTTCTGTCAATTGAAAACTCGCAACCACTGACATAAAAAAATAACTTTTGTAGACTGTTCCTATCAACAGGATGTATACAGTGCGCGCCAAAAGTATGGAACATACCAAATAAAAATGAAATAAATATTTTTCTCTAAAAATCCTGATACACGTCAATTTTATTTTTTATAAATACGCATTGTAATGTCATAATAATTTTTTGACATTTATCCGTTTTTAAATGATGACATCATCTGATTTCTTAAATGGTAACCTCTAATTTTTGTACATAATTTGGATACACCATTTAAGTATCTAAATGACAGTATAAAAATATTGGTACCATACATCTAAAAATTTCCGAGAAATAAATTATTGTTTGTTTAAGACGCCTTTATCAGAAACCAAAATAAACAATGTACAAATTAAAGGTTTTTATGTAAAAACAACTTCAAGTATCAAAGTAAATGCTCAAAATTCCATCCATTCACTTCTTGACAATAAGAAAGACGAACCACAAATTCTCTTAAGATATTATGAACAACATCTTCTGCAACTCTTTGAATTTTCTGTCCAATACGATTTTTCAGATCTTCAATATCTTGTGGACTTTAAATAGCCCCATAAAAAATAATCGTGGGGTGAAAGGTCAGGAGACCTACCAGGCCACTCTAGCGGCCCTCGTCTACCGATCCACCTTACAGGAAAGCAGTTATTCAAAAATTCGCGGACAGAACGCGCATAATGTGGCGGGGGGCCATCTTGCTGATACCAAAGGGTAGTATTTGGCACATCTGGATCATCTTGGTTTGGGTAAAGTATCGCAAGTACTGGAGTAAGGACATTTTGGAAAAACTTTAAATATCTTTGTCCAGAAAGATTTCCATCAAAGAAAAAAGGACCTATTATTCTGGTGTCCAGTCTTTTCCAGTCTAGACGTTTACTTTTTGTAGATATTGGGTGTGTGCCTCAAACATCCAATGAGGATTTTCCTTACTCCAGTATTTGCAGTTGTAGCGGTTAACTGTTCCATTCAAGCAAAAAGTTGCTTCATGCGTAAAGCGGATCTGGCGATGGAAACGTTCATTTGTTTCGAGAAAATTCATCATTATTTCGCAAAATTGTAGATGTCGGTCAGGATCATCTTCATTGAGCTCGTGAACAAGTCAAACTTTATAAGGATGGAATTTTTCTTTTCTCAGTAACCTGAGTACTGAACTCTGACTGACATCATTTTCTGCTGCGACTTTTCGGGAAATACAATTAGGATTTTCTTCGACTTGTAAAAGAACGTCGAGTGGCTTGTCTTCATTCATCACTTTTCAAGGACCACTTTTTGAAATATCTGTAACGTTTTCCGTGTCCCTAAATTTTCTTTTAATTTTACTAACTGTTGATTGCGTGATAGGTCTATCTGAATACTTCGCACAAACTTCTTCTTGTGTTCTTGTAAGGTTTTCACAGCTGAGATAAGTTAAAATTTCTATGCGTTGTGTAATTATTGTTAAATGAGTCATAGTAGATTATTAAACTAACGTTAATTATTAAAATTAAACGATCTTAACGTATGATCCTCTTTTGTCGATAGCATTTGTTAAGAATGTGTTTATCAACACAATGACTGCCCAGCGTGAATATCTAAACGCAACCTATTATCAATAATTTATTTATCGGAAATTTTCAGATGTAAGGTACCAATATTTTTATACTGTCATTTAGACACTTAAATAGTCTATCCAAATAACGGACAAAAATTAGGGGTTACCATTTAAAAAAAAATCCGATGACATTACAGTTTTATTTGGTATATTCCATACTTCTGGCGCGCACTGTATGTGAAAACTGTTAGCATTAACTTCTGGTATTCAATAAAGATCTGATGTTCTACAACCAATAAAACCTTTTTCACTGTTAACATTATATTTTTTAAATATATCAGTATGTTCCAAAAAGGCGCATTTAACCAAATTTGCAGTTCCAAAATTCTATTCACTTGAAAATTTCGCAAATTTACTAACTTTAAGCTTGCGCTCTGTTTATTACAATAACTGAGATCTTGTACAGAAAACTACTGAAAACACACTGTACACAGTTTAATGGGGGCAAATTAAAAGAGTAAATATGGAAAGTTTCTCAACTCCTCTAAACATTCCTGAAAATCTGACACTTTCGACACATATGAGTGCATAATTTATGTATAATTTTTAATGCAACCATAACCTAAAAATTCTCAACTGCTTCTAATATTTAATAAAGACTTTGCGTTAACGATTTTGTATTGAAGCCATATTTGCAACTTTTCAAGTCACAATATGAAATGCAACACACGTACATGTAATTAGATGAAAGCATTATTAAAACTGATTCGGCGAGTAAACCCTTAATTCACAATAGGTAGGATTGGGTTGAAATCACAACCGAAGCGCTACACCAGCACGGGTACAGCAAGCAGTGGTTAGTCACAACAAATATTTCATTCTTCATTTTTCAACACACATTTTCTTTTGGCATTTTCTACAAACCTGTACTGGTTAAATTCTTTATCAAACTTACTTACCGCTATTATTATTTGGAGGATTGTTGAATCCTTGGTTGAAATTTGGCTCGGGCTGGTTTTGTAGGTTACCAATGAGACCCCATCCCGCTTGGTTGAGAGCGGCTGCCACCAGGGCGGGATTCATTGGTAGGGCTCCAAGGTTCAGACCGAGGCCAAGTGGATTGCAATTCTGCTGAGTGCTCCCTTGTTGACCCTGACCCGTAATACCTGTCCATTATGCGACGTTACTGTTATTAATGGAGCGTTGCAAATAAAATTTTTCATTTCATTCCAACACACCCCCACAATCTCATTCTTCTTTTTATCAAATCACTCGTTTCTTATCAATAAGATACACATTTTTTGCTACAGGTTCTGTGTTGGATAAACTGACTTTCATTAAAACAAAATTGGTGCAGCAAATACTGTAAAGTTGGAATAAAAACACACACACCCAACCAACAAAAGTTTATTAAAGCAGAAAATACAAAACACAAGAACCTTTAGGAAACGTTTAAATTTCATATTTAAATAAAAAAAAATAATTATAAATACTTTCGCACTTTCAGAAACAAGCCATCTTTTAGAATATATTTCCAACACACAAACAAATCTTCTGCTTTTTGCTCAAGGCAGTCACTAATGCACACCTTCCATTACTTATTTTGACGCCCCGAATACACACCTATAAACAATTATATGGTATTAGAGCAAACAATGCATGCACAAACCATTTAATAATTGTTACATATTCTACAAAAAAAAAAAGAACGGCACCGCAACAGATACTCCACATTTGGTTATGGACAAGATGGGGGAATACATACATTGGGTTAGGTTAGGTAGTTAGGATGCTTCTGGTACTGCAGGTAGGAGGTTGGGACCAGGTGCTTCACTGTTACAAAAAAAAAAGGATTAATTAGTATTGGGATAGATGCAAACATGGCCCATACAAACTAAAGTATTTGAACAAAAAATTAAGCCAAATTATATAAAGTACGAAGATGAAGAAGTGAGAAAACAGGAACAGAGAAAAGAATAAGAAATTGAAAAAATAAATACATAGCACTACAAATTAATCCCAACCTTCTATTTTTATTGGAAGTTTTAAGATTTGTTGATAGCTTTTTTGTTTATTTGTATTGATATACCACTGATGGAAGAATAATGATACTTCCGCTCTATTAAAACAAATAATAGGACTTATATATTTTTATAGTTCATAATCAAGGTGACACAATGAAGCAGAAAAAAAGGAACTACAAAGCTAGAAAAAAAAAAATAGAAGAAGAATAAGATAAAAGAGAATGAACCCGAAATTTTTCTCTACGCTATTGATCGTCATTATTACTCAAAATAACCTCAATTTGTATTCATAAATAAGTAACCTACAAACTATTCTGAGAGCATAATAGCGTGCCTACAATAACCATCCCATACACAGTGATTTTATAAACGGTTAAGAGATAGGGGTTCAGTGAAAGGTGAAGAAATTTTCAATGTCTCAAAACAGTACTATATATTCCATTTCCAAATTATACTTCATTTTCAGTATGTCATCAACAGCCTTTCTGCTGGGTATCGGCCTTTTCTCTGCCGCATGTTTCTCCTCAGCGCTAAGGTAGAAACATGGGAGACCTACAGTTTAACGTCGAATCCGAACGACAGAAATTCCAGAGAAGGTTTTTAGCATTAAGATCCCACGGTTGCAAGCCGAATTGGGAAATTGTGTGGTGGGTTGCAGACAAGATTTTTATAAATCTGCATAGTTCTGCTTAGGTTTCGAACCCAAGCCAGAATCGATGTTTTATTCAGAAAGCGAGCGCTCTAGCAACTGAGCTATCGCCACACCATTTTCAGTACAGTATGACAAAATGCAAACCAATAGTTTTATTTTTTTTGCCAATAATTGAGATTATTATTAATCTATTCCTTATCTCTTACTGTTTACAAAATCCCCATGCACGAAGTGTCTCTTGATCTTTCTGCACGATCAAAAATAAATTTGTAAAACATAGCAATTAAATATTCAATTATTGAAAATTTAGAAAAATATTAATTTACCAATTTGAACAAATATCTACAGTAAAGCATTGGTTTGAGTACACCACCATATACTATTTTCAGCACCGTTTTCAAATAATTAAATATACAGTGCGAGTGTAGTCTGGAACTATCAAAATAAATCTTTTATTAAATGTTTTTGAAAAAAATTATCGATCACGTCGATTTTTATTTTAAATTGGACATATTTTAGTGTAATTGTTATTTGTAGATTGTCTTTTGTTTGGTCTGAGTTATGGCGATAGCGAATTTTTTTTTAAATGTACACCCTAGTTTTTTTAATGACAGATTAGGAAAGAGTGTGAAATTCTAAAACCAAATATGCTAAAAAACCATGATACTGTATTAAGAAGCTTTTGAGATCATTGCTTTTAAAGTTTTAAAACAAAAACCGAATAACAATCAAGTAGGTCAATAATTTGGTAGCTTACTTACTATTTGATTGCGTGTATTACAGTCATTACGAAATACAAAACAGAAATATACCAAAACAAAAAAAAAAAATTAAATGTACGTACTGACGACCAACGCAGTGGCCAAGTCCGTACAAAAATTCTTCACGAACTTTACGTAAAGTTTCGGGTGGAATTAACCTTATTTCTGTGCGAATTCTTAGCTTTAACTCTTCTACTGTCTGTGGGCGGCTTATGTGGACTTTACTTTTTAGATAGCCCCATAAGAAAATATCCATTGGAGTTAGATCTGGTGATCGCGGAGGCCACTCAACAGCTCCCCTTCTCCTATCCATTTACCAGGAAAAATTTCATTTAAATAATTCCTAACACCAATAGCAAAATGTGGCGGGGCACCATCTTGTTAAAACCATACACATCCCTTGGTAGGTCGCCACATCCCCTCAATATTAAAACTTCAATTTGCTCTTTTTCTGTCAAATATCGCAACATTATTTACTGAATTACGTACAAAAACCACACAATAAAAACAGACGAACAAACTGTGTGGAACTCAATTGTTAATTGAAGAAGTCAATTGTTACATGGCTACTAGATTTTTTTATTAAAACTTGGAACTCTTCATTGTTATTCGATTTTTGTTTTAAAACTTCAAAAGCAATTATCTCGAAAACTTCTTAATACAGTATCATAGTTTTTTTTAGCATATTTAGTTTTAGAATTTCACGCTCTTTCCAAATCCATCATAAAAACTTAGGGCATCGCTTTAAAAAAATTTCGCTATCGCCTTAACTCAGAAACAAAACACAATCTACAAATAACAATTACTAATATATCTAATTGAAGATAAAAATTGCAGTTTTCGAGGTTTTTTTTTGAAACATTTAATAAACGATTTATTTCGTTAGTTCCAGACTTTACACTTGCACTGTATACTGGATGTAACCTTGAAAAATCCAATTTACATCAATACATAATTTTGTAGCAGGCAAACAACTTGAACCAAAAAAATCTTTATATTTTTATTAATATCGAATATATAACCAATTTGGCAATTTAAAACATTCTTTAAGAAGCACCTTGGCGTCGGTGATTAGTCATAGTAACAGAAAGTTAAATAAAACAAACAAACAAACAAATGTAGGCAACTCAATTTACTACCTACTATTTGTTTCCATAACGACGGAATTTGAATTTGAAAATTGGGAAAGAGGGTTTTCTTTATCCTGTATTAATTTCTGTCGTTATGGAAACAAATAGTAGGTAGTAAATTGAGTTGCCTACATTTAGGCGCTTCTTAAAGAATCTTTGAGAAGCTCATTCCCTGAAAGGAAACACTTTTGACTATACTATTATTAACAAAAAATGTTTGTTTTCATGTATACTTTAAGCCCTAGAAGTTTGTCCCTGCAATTCATTAACACCCTGTATTATGGAGGTTTACTGCGGTTGTTTTGAATAATAAGCAAGACATTTTCCTGGAGAACAAAGTCGGGGTCCCCGTGTATAACTTTGGAATGTAACAGCTATAAAATACCAGTCCTAATGTATACGAAAATCGAAAACAAAACAGCAAGATAGATAAGATACACAAGAGAACACATAAAATGCTACAATATGATTTAGTTTACTTTTTTACACATTTTCTCTTTCTATTCCCCAAAGAAGTGTTGTAATTTTGTTGCACAAAACAGAAAATTTAAGTTTGTGTGGTGGAAACTGTAATAACTGTCGAACTTCATTTTCTACTCCGATCTAATTAATTCAATTAGTAAAATTTACCCATTTTTATTTCATGGATCTCCACTCACAACATATACAGGATGTCTCAATTTGAGCTAATACTACATTGGTTGAATGGGAAAAAAGATGAACATTCATTAATCATGTTTAGCAAAACTCCTGCCCTACAAAAAAAAAAGAAAACTATAGCCTCTACCTATTTTAATCGATAAACTGAAATTGGGTGAATTTTATACCTGTATAACTTTTTTATTATTTAACTTAATTTAAATTTACAAAAATAGTTTGCAAATTTGGAGGCTTCACAAATTAGGTTTTAATTAATTCAATTTAAAGCAATTAAATTACACTCGATTAACTGGGTTTTATCATATTTGCTTCACTAAAACGTGCATATTTTCTCCTATTAAACCCAATACTATTTCCCAGATTCAATGGTACAACTCAATTTGAGACACCCTACACAAGTAGTTCGATTTCCCCAACCGGAACTGCTAGAAATAAGCCAACGCTTGCACTCACCTAATGCCTGAAGGTTGGGCATATCGAGGTTGCCTCTGTGCCCTTGGTTACCCCAGTTTCCCTGATTTGGACCGGGACCGTAGCGCTGTGGGTACATTCCGGGCCCGTCGGGGCCATTTGAGGTTCTATTTGCACCGTGCCCACCGGAGTTTCGTGGGTTTCCGCTGCCGTAGCCGCCCCGGTTTTCGGACTTTGGAGCTGCATTTGATACATGCACCGACACACCTGCTCAGGACGCAAGCAAAAAGGATTTTGATAACAAATTTTAACTCTTGTTAGTAAGTAAATATGATACCATTGATAACTATAATATTTCTTAAAATGGTATTGTGGTCTTCTTATCTAAAGCTGCTAATAATGATGAATTGATGCGGTGAATTCTTTAATTTATAAAAGGTAAATCGGTAAGTGCTTGTAAGTTTCAATTCATTCACATGTAAATTTTTTAATGTGATATACCATGTTAATAAATGCTTTTTATTTAATTTATTCAAATATTTGTATTTGTAGTAGTGTGTTCCTTGTATCTGTTATCAAAAATTCTAATTTTCTGACCTATATACATAGAATTGCATTGTGAACAATTTAATTTCTAAGTGCTTGAGTTCAATAGATCACTAGTTTTGTGTTCGTCATTAAGTAGTTTTAAAGCCTGTATTTTTTTTTAATTATTGCAAATGTATTAGTTTTGTTTATAATTTTTGCTATTTTTCTCCAATATATCAAAAAAACATGGAATTGAACATTTAGGATAATTGTTTTTAATGATTAGTTTATGGTGTCTCTCTTTAATTAGTTTAGCATTATATACATTATTATTATTAAATACAATGTGGTTCAATAGTAAAAATGTTTTAGTATAATTTCATCATTTTATCTAAAAAAAAAACCGTTGAAGTGTTATGTATAGATTTATCAGCGGGTAATTTATGTTTTACAATCACAAAAGTCCTCAAGTATTGTATTATATATTTAAAAAATGTTTTCTATAAATAGAATATCAGGTTTGTTTAATGATTTGTTTTATTTGAACCATGAATTTGATGCTTGGCTATAGTAATAAAATCTAAAAATTCGTGCACAAACCGAAATGGGCTATCAAAATAATATAAAATAATTTACTCAGACTGATTTGATTAGAAAATTTCTATAAATGTATTAGTAAAAATTGGTGAAATTCGACTTTCCTCCTTTCTAAAGATAAATATTATCATTACAAGTAATGTTGATTAATGCAAAGTTCAAATAACTGATCAGTTTATATTCTTTTTCTTTAATTTTTCATTTTTATTAATACTCTTGAAGATGTGTCTGGTAAAACATATTATTTGCATCCGAACTAATTAGTT